>SZWC01002036.1:87237-109084 GCA_023375785.1 Penium margaritaceum | reverse complement strand
GCTTGACCGCCTGCCAGTGTAGTGGCCCTGGATCGGCCACGTACCTGCTCACTTGGCCCACCGCGTAGGCCAGGTCCGGTCGAGTCGCCACCATGGCGTACATGAGGTTGCCCACCGCCGATTGGTACGGCACCCCTGCCATATCCTCCCGCTCTTCTTTTGTTTGCGGCGCCATTGCCGCACTTAGTTCACAGGTCGTGGAGACAGGACTGCACACTGGTTTGCAGTCCTCCATGCCGTACCGCTTCAGCACCTCTGCGACGTATTTGGCCTGGCCCAGCTCAAGCGTGCGCGCCCTCCGGTTCCGCGTAATGCTCACCCCGAGGTAGAACTCCAGCTCCCCCATGTCCGACATCTGGAACCTGCTGCTCAGCTGCTCTTTCAGCTGCTGTAGGTTTGGCAGGTCTGAGGAGCACAAGATCAGATCGTCCACGTAGAGTGTGACAATCTGATGGAGCTTCTTGCTGCGCCGCACGTACACACTGTGATCCGCCTCACAGTGCTTGAAGCCGAGTTGTGCCATGACGATGTCCATCTGTTGGTACCAGCATTAGGGCGATTGTTTTAGCCCTTACAAGGACTTCCGCAGCTTGCACACCTTACCCTCCGGCGCCTCCACCCCCTCCGGCACCTCCATGTACATTTCCTTGTCGATGATACCATTGAGGAAGACCGCCTTTACGTCCATTTGGTGGAGCTCCATGTCCTTCGCGACCGCCACCGCAAGGATCGCCCGGATGCTTGTAAACTATTCGACGGGGGCGAATGTCTCATCGTAGTGTTCGCCCTTACGCTGTGCATACCCCTTCGCCACGAGCCGTGCCTTGTACTTGTCAACCACTCCTTCCTTCGTGAACTTGGTCTTGAAGACCCATTTGGAGCCAATGACCTTGGTGTCTTTCGGCCTGTCAACCAGCTGCCACGTGTCGTTTTTAGCAATGGACGCCAACTCTGACTTGATGGCGGTGTCCCGTTGCTCCCCATTGGGCCACGCAAGTGCCTCTTGCACGGTTGTCGGTTCCGTTGATGCAGCCAGCATGCACAGCGTCATGCCGATCCATCGACCGGTGCTTGCGTTGAAACGCTTCCCCGCTCTCCGCTGCCTCCCGCTACGGCGCGACAGTCTTGGCGGCGTCTCATCGCTCTGTTGCGATCCTTCCGACTCAGCCCGCTCTAGTGAATCATCAACCGGACAGCTTCCCGAGGATTCCTCCCGCTCCGGTGAACCATCAACCGGACGGGCGGCGCATCCAGAGGATTTTTCTCCGACGCCCGACGCGAACTCCGCCGGGAGTGCGCACTTCGACACCCGCGGTGCCTCCTTCGATGGATCATTCCGCCGGATCTCCAGCCGAGCTGCATCGTCGTCGAAGTCCTCCACGTCGGCTGCTGCACCTGCTGCATTGTCGCGCTCCGACGCCGCATCATCGACCTCCGCGTCCGCCGGCTCCTCCTCGTAGTCAAGGAGATGGAACCATTCCCCGTGTTTTGGAGTGTTCCCGACGCTCATGTCGTTGCTGCTGCTGCTGAAGCTTTACTGCTCATCGAACTCAACATCATGGTTGCGGATGATCTCTTGCGTGCGCGGGTCCCAAAGATGGTACGCCTTTTGCGCACTCTCGTAGCCGAGGAACAAGAACGGCTTCGCTCGCGGTTCCAGCTTGCTGTCGTGTCATTGCGCCGCCTGCACCATCGTGTGTGCCTTGCACCCGAACACCTTCAAGTGCGCCACGTTTGGCTTGCGCCCGCTCCAAACCTCCTGCGGCGTCTTCCAGCCACCCTTGCCCTTCAGCACCGCTGTTGGGGTGAGGTTGATGGTGTAGCTCGCTGTACGCATATTCTCTGCCCAGAACCCTCGTGGCAACCCTGTAGCCACAAGCATGGTCCGCACCATGTTGAGCAGCATTTGGTTCGCCCGCTCCACCACTCCGTTGGACTGTGGCGAGTACGGAGTAGTGGGTTCCCACTTGATGCCCTGCTGCTTCATCCACCCGTTGCAGCCCACGTACTCTTCGCCATTGTCGCAACGTAGCGCTCAGACCTTCCGGCCAGTCTGCCTCTCCACTACTGCGACGTACTCCTTCAGCCGGTCCAGCACCTCGCCCTTCCGCTTCATGAAGTACATGTAGAGCTTCCTGCTACAGTCGTCAATGAAAGTGACAAAGTATCTCAAGCCGCCGTTTGACGGCGTTTTGAACAGTCCGCTCACATCGCTGTGCACGACCTCCAACAGGTCCTTTGCGCGAGCCTCGTTCTCGTTGAACGGCTTGCGCCGCGCCTTGCGCAAAATGCAAGGCTCGCACTTTTTGTGCGCTGCTGGATCTGCTACCACATCTGCTGCACCGTCAATGACGAGGCCACGCACCATGTCACGCTTCGCCATCTCCTTAACGGTTGCGTGCGGCGAATGCCCCAACCGTCAGTGCCAGAGCTCCAAATCAGCGCTTCCTCCCTTGGCCATGTTGACGACGCGCTGCTGTGAATCTTTTACGTCGGATGCCGCGGGGACCACCTTGGTCTCCACAATGTAGAGACCGCCCTCGCGCTTCACCTCCAGCATGACCTCGCCGTCGCCGTCGATGCGCACCACTGCGCCTTTTGTGCGGAAGAGCACCTCATATCCCTTGTCCGTCAAGCGGCTAACACTCAGGATGTCAGCCAGGCTGGGGACATGCTGCACATCACGGATTGTGCACAGCTCCTTCTTACCGCCCACCACAACTTCCACCTCCTCATTGCCTTGGCCGGCCGCCGGCTCGACTTTGTCGTTCGCGACCACCATTGACTTGGAGGACTTCTCGTAGGTGACGAACCCCACCTTCTCGACCTGGGTGTACTCCTTGGCCCCGAAATCCAGGCACCGCCTGTTGGCCTTCTTGAGGAAGTGGTTCTTGTTGCCGTTGAGGAGCGACCTGCCCTTGCTTTTTTTGCCACTGGTCTTCGCCTCCTCCGGACACTCACGGGCCCAATGGCCCTCTTTGCCGCAATTGCGGCACGCACCTTTCCTGGCGCCCTTCTTGCCGCCGCCCTTTCCGCCACTTCCTCGGCCTGCGCCTCCGCCACCACACGTTTTGGTGACAAGGGCCGATGAGGAAGACGAGGACTCCCCGCAGCTCCGTCGCTGTGCCTCGTTGCAGATGTACTCTGCGACCGTGCCATAGGTGAGCTTGTCCTCCGACCATCCTCCAAGAACGGTGATGAGTGGACCCCAACTGTCAGGTAGGGCCATGAGGAGAGCCATCGCTTGCAGCTGCGTGTCGATCTTCCACCCCACATCGTTGCATTGCGAGGCGAGCGACTCGATCTGCTGCATGGTGGAGATAACATCATCTCCCTCCTCAATTCTCAACGTGAGGAGCCGCTTCATCGCGAAGATTTTATTCGCGAGCGACTTGGATTGGTGGATGGCACAGAGCTTTTGCCAAGCTTCGGCTGCCAGCTTGCAGCCTTGGAAGTAGCCCCACTGCGACTCGGCCGTCCCGGACACCAGGAGCATGAGCGCCTCCGTGTTCTTCTTTTCGAAGGTCTGCTTTTCCGCGTCCGTAGCAGTCGCCACTGTGAGCACCTCCTTTCCCAACATGACCTCCAGCAACCCCTTATGCAAGAGGTGCAGTTGGAACTGCCACCTCCATAGCCCGAAGCCCGGGCCGCCCGCATACTTCTGAATGGGCTGCGTCTCCTTCTACGCCATGTGCGCAGCTGCTACTCCGACGAGTTCTCAGAACTTCACGGCAACGTCCAAGAAGACGATCCCGTGCGCTGCGAAAGACGTGAACGTTGGAGGCGTTCAGACCTGTGGGCCCATAACCCTTTGTCAGGATGAGATTCGCGTGGTGCGGTCCCAACGTTGGTCTGATAGGCTCTATTGGTTAACATCTATTGTTTTGGGCGAATCTGAGACATAGCGTGAGCTTTCTGGTCGCCTCACGCTATGTGAGCAAGAATTTAGAGATAGTCCGTTTGCGAAGGGAATAACGTCGTTTTGAGTTAGTTTTTGAACATGGACATGATCACAACATTTATAGGTCTAGTCATGAGCTTTCCAACGCACTAAACCGCGTGCGATTTCGGCCAAACGTAGCTCAAGTTATGCTTGCCGAAGCGCAGGTCTCACCCACCACAGAAGCCTGACGCCGCCACTCGTCGTGGCGCATTTGTTCACGTGCGAAGCGCCTTTCCCAAGGCGCATATCCCATTGCACATGTTGTGGGGGTCCCCTGCACTGTTTTCACGCACCCTACCCACTTTTGGGTCGTGTTTGGTGATGGGGTGTGACGAGGTTCAAAACCTATCTGTGGACCTGCAGTCAGAATTTTGACAGTCCCCGAGTAACAAAACGTACTACTGAGTTTTGGACGTCGGGCCAGGTTTTGGTCCCTCAGTAACAACCTGCACTACTGGATCCGGTGGATGATCCACCTGATCAGGCGGATCATCGACCGGACGCCTCGGCAGGCCTATCGGAGCAATTTCTCCAGATGGTATTTTTGTTACTCGGTCCGGTCGATTATCGACCGGATTTCGAGTCGCAGCCGGCTCCTAGAGCCGCTGCGCATACCCCAACTTTGGAAGGCCATATCTTCCTCGATACTTGTCCGATTCCGGCGAAACAACTTCCACCGGATTCAGCGACTCGTTAAATTTTAGGGGCAATCCTCCATTTTAGGATCCAAGCAACTTCGAGTCTCCAGATCCGCCGGAGCGGCGTTTCCACTTTCTGGCGGCTCGTCGGCACCTCCCGGCGCCGCACTTGGGCATGCGGAGGGGCATTTTTTCAATAGAGGCCGTCAACAAACTAGTGGCAGAAGCACGCTCGGTGATGAGGAAGTCACAAAGCTGCTACACCATCTACCGTAGGCAATGGATCTCAGCAAATATAGTTGCCAGAGGCCCAGCTAGAGGATTTACCAATGCCGACAGATCTGTATGCTGTGGAGGACGCATGCTCGGACGATGCTGAAGCCAAGGTGGATGCCAGCCGCGAGGACGCGTCCGACAGCGACGTTAACTATGACGTCCATCACCACAGTAACAGCAGGCGAATGCACAGGTTGCCTGCTCATATGTCTTCGCACTCATCACGTGCATCAGAGGATGGATAGGTGCCGAGGGCACATACTCCAGGTGGTAAACACCAAGCCACGGGAGAGGATGAGGCCAGTAGGTACTCTCACTCCTGGAGGTCACGGCGTCAGGGTCAGCAAACGTAACCAGACGGGATGAGCTGCACTACCACAACACGCCCAGAGCCTGACTAGTTGTGGCTTCTAATGCTGCTTCCACTAATAGAGCGAAGACGGCTCCAAAAGAGAAGGGGTGGCGGCTGCAGATGTGGCTGCTGCTCCAAGCGGTAGATCACCCAGCCCTCGGAGATGGAAGGATTCGAATCTGCCGTCGATCCTACGGAGTGAAATGGGTGCACCAATCCACGGGCCCAAGGGAGACGTCGGTCCAGGGTGCGTCTCGAAGCAGAGAACACCGCGGAGAACACAATGAGATGTCGGCTGGGAATGCGAAACAAGAAGTGCTGCAACAACCGCTCTGCACTAAGTAGTCATCGCCATTGGACCGCCACAGCCACTGTTGCCACGGATACTACTGTTGCTATAGTGGTTGCTGCTACTGCAGGTGACGGTGTGATGCCGGGCTATTGTATGGCCCTTGAGTCCCGTCGAGAAACCCCAGTCGGAGGATCTTTCTCGATCTACCAAAATCCGAGTGAGACCTTTTTTTTTACCCCAATTTTTTTTCTGCACCGGATACCCCACTCGGAGGGATTTTCCCTTAAAGTTCACCCTTTTAGGCACAAGTGGAGTTCCTTTTTTTTCTCTTCCTTTGTTTTTTTTTCAGGGTAGGGTTTTGTCTTATTTCTTTTTTTTTCTCTCTCACCGTTCAACCTTTCCGGGGAATCGCTTATCCTCCCTCTCAAGCCAGGTGCCACTGGTACCTTGCCTTTTTTTTCCTCTCTGGCCTGCTCATCTCTAGCGAGGGTACGATCGCACGCACGAATTCATGGGTGATTTTGCACCCACGTTCACGTGGGTGCGTTCGCACCCACGCAGCCGGCCGGTGTTGCTGGCCTTGGCTGGCAGTGCTGGCCGCACTGCTTCCGTGCATCAGCACAGAAGTGGCAGGGCTGCTACAGCAGCACTTGCACCTGCTACACCGTGCGGCTGCTGTTGTTGCTATACGCCTCTACTGCTACCACGTGCCGCGGCTGCTGTTGCTGCCTTTTTTTCCCCTTTCGTGCTGCATATTGTTGCACGCTCCTCCTACTGCTGCTGCTGCTACTACATCTGCTATTGTTGAGCGCTATAGCTGTTGCTGCGTTGTTGCTTGTTACTGCATGCTAATGCTATTGCTTGCTGCTGCTGTTGCTCATTACTGCCACTGTTGCACGCTACTACTGCGTCGCTGCTGCTCGTGCACGCTGCTGCTGCCTATGCGTGATGCTACGTCGCTGCTGCTGCCAACGCGTGCTGTTCGGTCGCTACTGCTCATGCATGCTCATACTGCCAATGCGTGCTGCTGTTGCTGCTGCTGCTACTCACGGTGCACATACCCCTCTCAGATCTCCGCTCAACCCCGGCTGGTGTAGTCCTCTGTGGTGGTGCATGTGCTACTTCTGCCACCAATGCAGGAGTGGCTGCTCCTCCCAAGGGTAGTTTACGGCTGCTGCTTCCTTGCTTAAAAAATGGCTGCTCCTACACACTGTTGCTTGCGTGGCACCACGTGGTGTGTTCCTTATGCATTCCGCCCACTACTGTTGCTTCTACTGCTCCCATGTGCTCTCATACTGAATTGGAAATACTTTAGGGCATGCAGACCCATGCAAAAACGGACATGAGCTCTGTGTGTGAGTGTGATGCAAGACGCCAAGAATTTGGCTTAGTCTGGAACGCTGAATATAAAAGAACGAGGAGAAAGTACAAATGAGCCCCTAGCGGGCTTAAGTAGGGGCGCCGACAGCAAGCGACACCGGGCCCCGTCCCCCCCGCTGAACCCAAACGAGTCAGCGAGGAGAACACACTGCGTACACCACTATAACAATAACAGTGGTCTCCTCTAGGCACTGGAGCAACTCTCTGAGTGCCCCGGTCTCGACCGCCGAGAAAATACGAGCAGTGCTAGAAAATCTTGAAATCAATGTCCAGACATCCATAACAGCAATCCGAACAACAGAGGCCCTACTACAACCATCGGGTCTCCTCGTCGCACCGGTACAGTCCACCGGGTATGCGGGTCTCAACCCACCAAGAAAACTCTCCTACCTCCTAATAAGCCCACAGGGCTGCCGGAACGCATCGACCGCGTCTCGCCGGCGCTGTCGTAGGTGCTGGAGAAGTCTTGGTGCAGTCTGCAAGCCCATCGTGCCATCATGCCCTCCTCTATCATATACCGTCAACGTCGGTATATGGATAATGCATCATGGTCAGTCGTGACGGGTGGAAGCCACATAAACCAACACAAATCATTACTCATTTGCATGCCGCAGTTCTATTACGACTTGATGGTGTCCCCACGACGCATGGGAATGTCAAGCAGTTCCCGTTGTTTGTGTGACACATTTGCTTGTGAAGCCAGAGTGTAGGTGTTTTTGAGGTATACCCGGGCCTCGCGTGGTGCTACTTTTGATGATGTTGTTGTGGCATCCTCATCGTCGTTGCTTTCAATGTCGCTGTCCCCCTCGCTTTCCTCGTACTCGTCATCCTCGGGGCCGGCAAAGCGCTGAAGCGGCAAGATGTGCTTCTGTGGCGCAATGTTCATCAACAAGTGAACAACGTGTGCCCCATCTACTGCCGTGTAGGGCTTTGAGGATTTAGGGTTGTAACAGTGCCACAAATTCTGCTCCTTGGCCCATGCCTTGAACAACGCTGCCCAAGATTTGTAAAGAGTGCCTTCTATGAGGCGAGGGACAGCGGTGATGGGGTTTGCGGGGTTTGATGCTGTGCCGGCCGGGGGGAGGTCGAAGGCAGACATGGTGGCGAAGTAGAGGTCTTTGGGAAGTGAAACTTTAGTGATATGGAGGCCACCTAGAGGAGAGGAAATAAATTTGCAGATGGGGGACCCGAAATAGTGCCCCCTTGTGCAAGAATCAGTTACGCTTCGACTGAGCCCTACAAATTTGAAAATGGGGAGGTCTCGGAAAAAACTTTTTCCGTTGAAAAGATCCAAGCAGAGGTTGAGGTCGATGGGCGACGGGCTACATATGAGCGCAACGACAGAAATCGACGAGCAGGGACGAAGCCTACACTCTTCAAGTTGCGGCCGAAGCAGGCATGAGGGCTGGGATGGAGGGAGGTCACTACTGAGGGAAAGGGCGAGGTTAAGGCCTTAGACGGGGCTGAGGACCTTGCCAGGGCTTATGGCAAGGACAAAGCGAAGCGTAGGGGCACAACCAAGGTCACAGCCCAGGACATGGGCGTGCCAAAGGGCAGGGACAAAGCTAAGGACACAACCAGGGGCAGGACAGGACACGGGGTAGGGCGTGGGCGCATCGCAGGGCAGGGGCGAAGCCAAGGGCGCGGCCTGGGGCATGGATGCGACCAAGGGCGGAGGTGTGTCCAGCAGCAATGTCACGGCCAAGGGGAATCCTAGCTCTGATGCCATGGAGAGATCAAGGCGAGAGCGAGGTCAATAGTCAATGGTGAAAAGGTGAGTGTCAAAGTAAACAGGAACATGGTCTTATGTGTAGCACAGGTCAGGACAGGCTTAGGGTCGCAGCAAAAGAAAAAACAAGATCAGAAAGCTAAAAAACCGTAAAGTAGAACTGTAGGCACTCAGGCACCATCCTCTCCGGGACCTCAAACTATCCCACAACTAGGCTAGAGACTCAAGAATATTCTAACAAGAACATTCCAACCCGAATATCCTTCTGGCATCAAGAATATCCGCAGAGCGGTCTTCCAACGGTAGGAGTGCGTTCGCAACCGGACTCGAACTCCGACCCTGCGTCCACCAGTCTTGCCATAGCCCAGTTGTAGGAAGCCACCCCCCGTGGCACCACTCAACGGCGTCTCGGGCCCTGGTCTGCCGTGTATGAACACACATACCAACATAGGGACATACTTGAACACCTCCCCCATTGGCTCCTCGCGCCTGGCGCGAGGAGCCAATGGTGGAGGTCCGCGACTGGAACCAGAACACAAATATAACTTTGTGTCCAACGGGCGGTTTGCTTTACATTTTTGAGAAGGGAAGATTATGGAATCATGTATGGTTGTACAACTCAACAAACTTGGCTGACGTGGCAGTCGACGTAAGCTTTTGAGAAGCTGCCATGTGGAAACTATCGGAAAAACGAAATAGGTTTCTCTAGTTCGATTGATCAGAACAGAAAAAAAATGTCTGCTTCATATGAAGAAAGAGAGAAAGCCGTTTCCGTCAATAGAAAAGTCCTCTTTCGTCCATGGTTTACCGGTTCCTAGCTCATCCGATAGAACAGAAATTCCCATTTCGGCAACAGAAAATGTCTCATTTTGTTCACCAAACAGGACTCTCCAATCGCATCAAACAAAGAAACCTAGGTTGGTAACACCAAACAGGAAAAAACAAGTAGCACCCACGTGAATTTGACCGTCACGTGGGTGATGATGTGCTTCCTTGTTATGTAGCCTCATCCTTTCTCCCAAGTTGGGAGATAGCACGCCGAGGTGCCGCCAGTTTTTGTGTTCTACTTCACGCAGTGGAAAATTGTGTTTTCTTGTGCAGAAAGTGGCCATTTTTGTGTACCACTTGACTGGGTGGACAGTTTTGTATGCTCGTGCAGCTACTGGCCATTTTTGTGTGCTTCTTGAAAAATCATGGTAACGTTGTATTTGTTTCGCCATTTTTGTCGAAGGGCCACGACGCGTTGAAAGCGTTAATTCACGCTGACGCGTCGCTGACGGTGACAGAGGGGCGTTTCGAAATAGAGCTCCACGGCCACTACTCATTAAAGACTACCGATCCGTGGGTCGTATGCGAAAAGACCTGGTTGAGAGATTGCACGCCGAGGCGCCGCCAGACGGGCACGGCCAAAAGCGCCAGCCCGTTTACTCCACACGTTTTCTCGCGTACCGCTGCCCACGCAGCGCCGGAGGCGATGCAGCCTGCTCAACAATATCCTACGTGTGCCACTTGAAGCACTCCGGAAGCTTGAGATACCTTCGCCAGTTGTGCAAGATCATCGATGCCACTGGCAGTGGCATCGATGACGTCAGTCAGCGCATGCGGGACCACGCCGCCAGTTTGCGCACTCATCGTCCATTGCAATTCCACCTGGAAAGCGCTGCGCGTGCACACACATGCTGCCGTCGAGTCGCGCAGGTGCGACTCCCGGTCCAAGCACAGAGCATAGTGCGAAGCTGAGACAGGAGCGCACACCACAAGCCAGAGAATAATCGTTTCATGCAGTTTCAGTGAAAGCACGGATCGTTAAGCTGTGCGGCGCGGCGCAACTGTTCCGTGATAAAGAGCAGCAGCACTCGAATCTCCACGGACGCATCAGAGCTAAGGAACAACGGTTATCGTCCCGCTCACACCGCATCTCATTTTGAAAACAGGTCTCATTTACGAGAACGAGAATCATATTCGAATTCTGAACGCCTCCTTCCACCCTTTGCAGTTCACTCCCAAGGCGTTACGCAGTCTCCCATCCCCAGTCCNTTTCTCTCTCTCTCTCTCTCTCTCTCTCTCTCTCCCCCTCCCTCCCTCCTTCCTTCCCCCTACAGATGCACAAACGAGTACTGGTCCATGCCGTCCAACTCCACCGGGAGTTGGACGGCATGGCAGGCAGGTCTACTGACCTGTACTCGTACTCGCACGAGTACCACGCGTTGAACTCGCAAGTGGCGAGTACTACGCAAGTTTGCTCGCGGTGTTTGCAGCCCGTGGCAATCACTGCATCTGTCGGTCGGGCCTCGGCCTACTCGAGCAAGGCAGCGGTCTGAACATTCTAGATTACGTTTTCGGTTAGAGTACCTGATCAAGGCAGCGGTCTGACCACTCTCACGAAGACACTTGAGAGAGAAAAAGATTGTCTCTACCGTACCCCCTGCAGAGGCCTAACGGCGCTGGAAACGTCTTTCCAACAGGGGTTTTTACACCTTTTCTCTCTCGCACTCACTTTGTCTATTTTAATGTAGATGCTAAGCCAAGCAGGTGAAAAGCACTCGACGTCTCTGTTTCCAGCCAGAAACCAATTTTGATTTCAGCCCCCGTTGCGTTTGGGTGCCTCGTGTATCTGCGGGAAAGCGATGGAACCCCCGCCCCCCCCCCTCCCTCCCAAAGCAGTTTCTGAAATCTTCTGCTGCCGCGAGTACCCCGCTCGCGGTGGTACTCGCCCGCTGCGAGTAAAGTTCGCCAAACGAGACTTTGGAGTCGCACATCTGTAGTTAAATATCCCGGTCCTTGCGCGACGAGAGTTTAGACTCTCGCGGTTCCAAGGCGGCGCGAGAGTGGGCCCTCTCGACTGAAAAAGCAATTTCCAGGAAATGCAGGACGAGGGCCCACATCTGGTGGGTGAAAATCGGATTCATAGCGGAATTATAACGCGTTGTACTGCGGTGGAACTACTGCAACTTGCATTCATGTTCGCATTGTTCATTTTTTTGGTATGAGAATGTTACAAATTTCAAGAGCATGATGTACGACAGTCTTACGGCTGAACTGATGAGGAAAGAACCGACTTTGACCACGGTGAATGAGGAAACCGTGCACTTTAAGGAGATTTTTGTGCATTTGCTGGGAAAGGAAGTACATGTAGCAGTTGCGAAGTAACGTACTGCGTGTACATGCTGTGGCAGTTTAATTTCCACGCCTTGCTGGCACT
Organism: Penium margaritaceum; assembly: GCA_023375785.1. Taxonomy (NCBI): domain Eukaryota; kingdom Viridiplantae; phylum Streptophyta; class Zygnematophyceae; order Desmidiales; family Peniaceae; genus Penium; species Penium margaritaceum. Next base: position 97,272 of record SZWC01002036.1, on the reverse strand, counting down.
GGAGTTCACGCTCGGCATCATCGGAGCTCCCAGCGAGGGCGCGTATATGGTAGACGAGTACTGAGTTCGGGAAAATTACAGTTTTAAGTGGGGCGACGTGGAGCCTTCGCAAGGGGCTTCGTACTAAACATATTTGGTCACCCAATTGTATAAAGAGTCGTTCGTAGAAGTCAGGAACTACAGGTTCGTGAGTAAAACGAAATACATAACTACTTTGGGGACGCGTAGGGTCGCTCGGGCGAGCCCATGAATAAGGGGAGCCTAATTGTTGACGGAAAATCATATTTGCATTTTGAGCGGGCGATGGACACGAAACAATGCCAGTCACTCGGCTCTCCTGCGTTTTTATTCGTTTGCAACCTGTGGAGCTGATACCGGGTTAGTCCTTTTTTTGGCGAATTCTGATCTGCATAGCCTAAAACAGGCCCCGGTCTAGGACAGCAATGTACGACATTCCTCGCAAACCGGTCTTTTCCAAACCAGCAGGTTCGGGTCTCTTTTCATCCCAAAACGACAATTGTGGTTGTATACCTAACATGCATCGGTTCACAGTGATGCAGGTTCAGACGTGTACACACCACCCACAAGGCAGGTGAACGTGATGACGAAAAGCAAGGGTTTGCAAGTTACCTCCGCCTTAACGGGGATTACCACAGAAAATTTCGTCGATTTCTACCAGAGAACACGTGCGGAGTCCAGAGTGTACACATAACTTAGATAACCAGCGACATCATTGGTCCGCTCTTTTAAACTCTGCCTTTGAAGCACAAACCAGCGCCACATAACGTCATTTCATCGATGCCCCATGTTCTTTCGGGATTCTAAAATCCCGGACTTTGGTCTCAACCGACGCGCGCTCTCTCGAACAAGTCTCGCCGCGGCTCGGGACCTCGAATTTCTCTCGCAGCGCAAATCTCGTTTGACGAAGCTTAGCTGCGAGTACCACCACGAGTACTTGCTTACTACTTGTGCATGCAAGTACAACATCGTCCAAAAGGTGCTGCATACCAGTAGCGAGCTAGATACTTGCCGAGCAGTCATTTGTGCACCTATACATCTCTCCCTCCCTGCCTCGCTCTCTCCTTCATCCTATCTAACCCTCTCTTAACTTTACTTTCTTCTTCCAACATATGAACATTTTGCTTTGAGCGTTCTCTTGTCCTCTTCTTTCATTCCTCCTGACCATCCTTCCACCCATGACTACATCTCTCCCTCCTTCCCTCCCTCCCTCCCATCCTCTCGCTCCCCAGTTCTACCTGATACTGGTGGCAATGCTCTGCCTCCTGGTCATTGCAACCTGTTCTCACATTTTGGTTTTCTACTTAAAACTACCGTCCATCTGCTTCTTGCATTGCTCGATTGCAGACGCACGCACCATCTGCACACCACCATGGCCGTGGTAGCAAGAGGCGTGGCCGTCGCCCTTCTGCTACTGGCAACCACCTTTGTACATCAGGCCACAGCCAGGCACACCATCGGTGCGGACATGGTCTGCATCTGCCCAGGCGGACTCTCCGGCCCACCAGGGCTGAATGGAAACCCCGGTGCTGATGGCCCCCGGGGACAAACAGGATACGCGGGGCTCGTGGGGCTGCCCGGGCCAGCTGGGCCGGCTGGGCCTGCAGGGCCCATGGGACCGGTCGGACCTGCTGGGCCTGACGGCCCTGCTGGGCCTGCAGGACCAGCTGGACCAGTAGGGCCAGAGGGGCCTGCTGGGCCCATGGGGACTACTCCAAGCTGCTTCCCCGAGATACCGAAGGGATATCTGATGGACTACTGCGTTGCGGCGGGGACAAGGGGCTGTCGTGCTGAAAATGTGGCCTACTGTGAGATTCCGCAGATCTGTGATGATCTTGACTTAATTGATGGGGAGACTGTGGTTGTGAAAAACAGGGTCTGCTGCCCCGCTGGCACGGCCGTTTGGTCTGCAACTCCCACAATCTCCGTTAGCCCCAACACCAGCAATGGCACAACCCCATGCGACGCGTCCACACTCAATGACCAGTTTGCGAGGCAAAACTTTGTGTTGACATACAGTGGAAAGGAGGGCTCGTGCTTCACCTACAACTTCAAGTACACTGGACCAGACGACTTGTTTGAGATGTACTGCGTCCAGCAGAAAGTGGCCATGACGTGCTGCGCGGCACCGGTGATGTGAAAACTGGCATGGCCCGCTTGATGTATTGGGAAGGAATAATGATTCAGGATGGATAGCTGTTTAAACCCTATGGCAATCAGTGCTCAATGTCTGTACAGTATGCACTACGCTTTCAAAAAGGTTCCGTGACTTGTCCATATCTTTCCTTGCGTTGCATTTCTCACTACAATTCATGTTCATGGAAGTTTGTTCGGTCAAAAGTTGCCCAAGTTTCCAAAGCCTAAGGACCATGGTAAAAGCGCTTCTCAGATACTCCATTGAGTCAAACCCATGTTAACTTGCCAGGCAAAAACTATTTTTGCACTTGGAATCTGCGGGCAAGGATTGAATGACACACAGTTCTGAACTTCTGTGCTGCTGGGTCAGTCACTGGCTGCATGGGTGAATGGAGATGTACGTGCATGCGCTGTTTGTTTGAGGGTTCATAGATAAGTAAGGTGGGTGTCACATGGGTTTGTATGGCGCATGGCTATGAGCACATGCTTGTGTGCCAACGGATTGGAAGGGTGGGAGGGTTGGTTGGAGATAGTTCACTAAAGCACGTACAGTATGCACATGCGGTTGACTCTACCACATACGGTACAGTAAGCTTCCATAAAGGACCCGTGACTTGTGCATTTCTTTCCTTGGTTTTTATTTTCCTTTCCTTACACATTGTACTCTTATTCTGTTCCGTCCAATGTTCCAGGGTTTCCAAGCTTGACACCTTTGCTGAAAGAGGTCATTAGACATGCCATGCAGGCCTGCTTGTTTCGACCGCCAGGAAAGCGCTGTTTTGTACAGGGAGTCTTTGGGCAATGCGGAATGAAAAAAAACATCATGCTAATCACTGCAAGGGACCTCCTTCTCTTGGAACAGAGCTGACACACCAGTCTTGACCCCACTGCCTCGGTCGTGACTAAGAAGATTGCCCTTGCTGCCACCACTGTTGCAGCCACTGCTAGAACTACTCTGCCTTCTCTTGCAGCTGATGAGAACGTCCTTTGCGGCAAGAGCAAAGTTAAGGCCGAGGGGCAGGCCAGTGCACTGGCCTGCCCCTCGGCCTTAACGTCATCGGCTCGATGTGAATCGTTGCTGGTGTCTTCACTGCTTCATCTATTCCTCTTCACTCCCCGAGGGTGATGGTGCCTCTGGTCTCGGCTTGTATGTTCATTCTCCCACACGTTGCCTTTTAATGTTATTTGGAACCAAAAAGAAGGAGGACCTTTTACAAGTGCACGTCTTTCCTTGCTTTTCATGTCCCTACCCTTACACATTGTAATATACTTTTGTTCTGTCAAATGTTTCCGGGTTTCTATAGCTTGACAATCATGGTGAAAGAGGTCATGAGACATGCCATGGATCAGGCCCATGCTGGCCTGCCAGTTGCAACCGATAGGAAATGGCTGTTTTGCACACGGCATGTGTGACAAGATTTGAAGGAAACTCAGTTCTGGACTTCCACTGGCTTTTCTCTGTGTAGGTAGTTGCTTTCGTTTCTCCCTTTCCTTTCCTCTGTCCCTTCCACCCTCCCTCCTTGCTCAGCCTAGCACCCCTCCCTCTCTAAAGTTCATGCTTATTAGCTGCAAGAAGGAATGTGAGACATATGGGAGTGGTACAAAAGTGGGAAGGTACGTGGGGATACATGTTTGGGTGCTTGCTTTGCTGGGCCAGTCATTTGGTGCATGGTTGGATGGATATGAAGCTGAAAGGGCTGCATGTTTGCTGTGAAGATTGATGAGAAGGTCGGTGTTGCATGCCTTTGGAGGGTGCAACGGTAAATGTGTAGCTCCTTGGCCATCACAAGCAAAGGGGCTGGGAGCACTGGAGAGGTGATGATGCTTTCAGTGGTCAAGATGGCAAGTCAACGAGTGAGAGAACTTGTTTTTCTTTGGTGAGGTTGCACACTTGCAAGCACAACATACAACACAATGATTGCAGACTGTATTTACATGTTGCAAATGGATTGCCAAACCCGGCTCTTAGGTTGACGCACGAGCCTCAACCTGCAGGTGGAGGATATTTGGACACATGGGGCACCAGGAGTGTCCATGTGCAAGCGCGGACAAGACAACCATGCAAAGTCTGTGCTAAAGCAGCGGAATCAACCGGCAAGTCAGAAAATTCAGCCGGGCAATTCTCAGCCGTGACTTTTCTGACTTGCGACGTGTGCTTGCTGCTTTTCAGTGCAGACAGCAAGAGTCCAACACTTTTTGCTATTTCCTTTACAAACCGCCCTTGGCGAACCGCAAATTTGTTATGCGAGAACAAAAACAGGGTGTTCGAGTCACAGATTTAAGTATGCGAGGATAACTACTCAAACAACCAGCATACTGGGGTATTCTAGCGAGTCCAGGGGCATGACAACAATGAAGAAAGAAATGCCAACAGCCCCAGTTTTTGCACCTGCACCTCGGAACATTGTGGAAAGTAGTTTTTGGTGTGAATTTGTTCCTAAAATTTACTCTTGTACTGCAAGATATATGGGAAGCCTCTCTTGTGAGTGATAATGTTCCAAGTCAAACATTTTCTCCAAGTCAATCATTTGCTTCACATGACAGACCTCAGCGAGATGACGGACCTCTGCGAAGCCAAGGTCTTCCTCGGTATTGAACTTGATTGCGACCATGCCTCACGCACTATCACGCTAAACCAGACCCACAACATCAGCAACATCCTTGACAAGTTTGGGATGAGCAGCTGTGCACCGGTATGAACCCCGATTCCGCTGACAACAAAGCTGGTCAAAGGCGACATCTTCAACTTTGCTGCAGATTTTTTGACCGACTATCACTGCGTGGTGGGGAGCTTGATAAACCTCATTGTGGCTTTGCGTCCTGATGCCGGTTTTGCAGTTGAAACTGTGAGCCAGTTAATGAGCAGCCCCCCTGCAGAAAACTGGGCTGTCGTGACTCATCTCCTCCGCTACATCGAAGACGACTGATTTGGGGCTTGTCCTTGGAGCAAGCAATGAGGAGCACAAGTTTGAAGGCCACATGCATGTACATTGGCCATCAAATCTGGAGGACGGCAGGAAGGTATCTAGAGCGGTGTGTAAGCTGGTGCTGCAAGAAGCAATCGGCAGTTTCCCTCTCCAGAGCTGAAGCTGAATGTATCGCTCACATACAAGCCACAAAGGAGACCATCTAGCTGAGCCGCCATCTTGGTGAATTCAGCATCAATAAAGTTCTGGTTTTCCTCATCGTTGACGAACAAAGCTGCATTGCTTTGGCCAAGAACCCAGCATTTCACGATCGCACAAAGCCCATTCACATCCAGAGTCACTTTTTCTGGGAGAGGGTGGAGATGGGAGCAGTTCATTTGAGTACTGCCCTAGACATATGATGGTAGCAGATTCCTTGACGAGGTCACTTCCAAAGGAGAAGAAAATGTGGTGTTATCAAGGCATGCGACTGTTTTGTAGCACATGATACTGTGTGTCCTATGCCGGTGTGTGTTCGCCAAGTGGGAGTGTTGGCGAGTGAATGTGGCAGAACCCACTGGCCGCCTTGACCGCGTGGCGGAAGGCTACTTGGGCTTGTGGATCCCCTTTCTCCGCCAGTTTTACACATACTATGCTGCTCCGAGGAGGCTATCCCTCAGGTCCTTGCAGTATTTCCTTGCCATCGGGATGGGGCTGTCTTACTGGGGTGTCCGGTGGGTTCGGCTGACTTCCGGAGTATGTGGGTTGAGGGGTGGCTCCAGGAGCAGTTGTGCGGCTTTTCCTAGCTGAGCCGGATGGAGGATGTACAGGCGGCCATGCTGGTACTTCGCCTTTGCATCATCTCCCGGGTGGACTTCTGTGTGCGGGCGCTCTCGCCTGACGATAGTTGGCTGTTGATCCTGTACCGCTTCGACACGGCTATCTGGGAGGCCGTTCTCTAGCTTCTGCAGGTTTCTCCGGCCACTCAGGTGGGATCTGTGGACTATGAGCTCCAGCGCTTGGCTCGCTTGCAGTCTCAGCTGCCCTTTGCCTTTGGGGGAGCTGGATTGGTGGGGGCGCGGGACCGTGCTCCTCTGGCCTATGCCTGTGAGACAGGTAGTTTGCTTCCTGCCCTCTCCAGTGAGTTCGCTCCCTTCCTCCCGGCAACGACTGCGGTGGAGCATCTTGCCCCGGACTAGGACCTGGTGCAGGAGGAGCTGCCCCGGCCTGTCTTTGAGGCCCTGCCCTCGGTCGAGACTATGCAGCTGAGTTCTTCCGCAGGCCTGTATCAGAGGATGTGTCGGCTGTGCTACTCTCTCTGGAGGGAGGGGTGGATTGCGGAGGTCGGGGAGCTGCACCGGCGACGCTGCGGCTGTGCTGAGGGGAGGGGGCGTCTGTGCACCTCTTGTAGCGGCTGTGTGCATCATGCCCACCAGCGATGTTGGGCAACGGTGACAAGGGGCAGCGCCCTCTGGCTGCAGGCTACTCCGTCCGGCCCGCGTGACCGCATGTATCTTTCCTCAGCAGACTTCCGCCTACATGCTTAGCTCTGGCTGGGTCTCCCTCTTCCACACTTATTGCTGGTGGGGGTGGACGGGCTTGACCCGGCAGCGGTTACCAGGCGGCGGAGTGGAGGCGCGATTCAGTGCGTCCACAATGCCATCCGGGACGAGCTTGCGGATGTCTTCCGGGAGCATCTTCTCATTCACACGGTTGAGAGTGGGGGCGCGGCTGGTTTGCAGGCGGGTGGTCCGGGAGAGCCTCGGCCAGATCTGACGCTGACTGATCCTGAGTCTGGCCTCACGTGGGTGCTGGATGTCACCACTGTGAACCCCCATGGGGTTCGCGCCACAGGGCCTGGCTTGACAGTATCGGCGGCGGAGAAGGCTATGGTGGCCTTGTACTTTGCGGTGGAGGGGAGTGGTCGGCAGATGCGACCTCTGGCTTGGGAGACTCTGGGGGGCCTGGGTGACCACTTCTGGTCCTTTCTGGCCCGCCTCGCCAGGGTCTGCCTTGCGCGAGGGCCGCAGCACTGCTCGAAGGAGGTCTTCGAGCGTTGGGCCCAGCGGTCCGTCTCCGCCCTCGCGCAGCGGGTCTCTATCGCGGGCATCTGCAGTCAGTGCGCTGCGATCCGGCTCCACAGCGTGGTTCACTGTGCGGCTGCAGATCCTCGTCCTGAGGAAGATGTTCTCCCGTTGGCGCATGGACTGGGGTTGCCGAGTGCCTTTTCTCTTTCTGATCTTTGTGCCTGTGAACCAGTCTTTGCCGGTACTTAGTTGCACTTTCTTTCCACCGTATTGTGCCGTAGAGACGGCGAATCTTATACCCCGCAGATGTGCCGGTCAGGGGCAGCATGTTCCTTTGTCATTTCAATAAATAAAAAATTGCTTTCGTTCGGAAAAAAAAAAGGAAAAAAAAAGGGTTTGAATGCTGGTGGTCAAGGGGGAAAATCAATGAGTGAGAAAACTTGTTTTTTTTTGGTCAGATTGCACGCTTGCAAGAACAACGTGGGACACAATGATTGTGCATGTGATTCATTGGTAAGAAATGGACAGCCAAACCCAGCTCTCAGGTTGACCCACAAGCCTCAACCCGCAGGTAGAGGCTATTTGGACACATGGTGTTCGAAGAGTGTCCATGTGTGAGCTCCGAAAGGACGGCCACATGAATTCTTTGCTCAAGCAAGAAAATCAACCGGCAAGTTAGAAAATTCAACCGGGCAATTCTTAGCCGTGATGTTTCTGACATGCCACATGTGCTCGTTGCTTTTCAGTATGGACACGAGAAGTTCAAAGCTTTTTGCTATTCTCTCAGCAAACCGCCCTTCCAGCAAACCGCAAATTAGCGATGCAAGAACCAAAACAGGGCGTTGGAGCCACAGATTTGACTATGGGAGGGTAACTACTTAACCTACAAGCACATCTTGGTATCCCAGCAAGTCTAAGGGCATGAGAACGGTAAACAAAGAAATGCTAACAACCGCAGTATCTTCAGCTGCACCTTGAACCATCGTGGAAAGTATTTTTTGGTGAGAATTTGCGCCTTAATGTTCTCTAATAGTGCCATGAATTTGAGGCACCTCTCTCGTGAGTGATGTTATTCCAAGTGAACCATGTGCTCCATATCCTCATGTGACCACGGTAACTTTGTCCAAGTGCCAAGAACTCCATAGTGCTCCATTGATGCTGAACTTGTGAGAGCATACTCTCTCTATTTCTCAGGCTCTCTAAAAAGCTATGGAGCAAGTCCTAACCCGGTAGATTGAATGGTCTACAGATATCGTTACAGCAGTAAAACGTCTGCTCATATCTCTGCCATTTTTGGGATTGTGACCCAAGACCGGGTTCTGCACGTGAGAACTCATGCTCCAAGCTTCCTGTCTGTCACAGTCAGTGTGCTGCGGCCTTGGCAGGACCTAAAATCTAACCAACAGATACGAGGTCTGAAAGGTCTCACAACCAAGGTTGCTGCATGAGTGTGAGGTGGGGTCAGGGTCAGGCCTACGGTCCCACCCACGTTGTAAATGAGAACATAGACACTGATGGAAATTCTGAGGTAAAAGAAAAAAGAGTATGCACCTAGGCACCTTCCTTGCTCATAACTCAGTTTAGTCTGCAACTAAGCTAGGGATTTGGTAATTTGATGAAAGAGGAAAACATCTAATGTGTTCAAAGTTTTCTGCTGAGATCATCCTAAGGTACTAAGACCCAAAAATGACACCATCTTTCAACAACAAGATTCTGGAGCTCTGTTGTGCCTAGAGGATTGCGGCCGTAACTGGACTTGAACTTAAGCCCTTTGTCAGCCAGTGTTGCCGCAACCTAGCTGCAGGACATCGTTGTTCCTGTCACCACCCACTGGTGTCCTGGGCCCCAGCCTACCGTGCATGCTGATGAACCAAAACAGGACATGATTCAACATCGGTAGTCCCAGATTGCACCGTAACAGCCACACTTTTCACAGGCTTTGTATCTCATTTGCTAGGTCTTTCTGTTGAGGTTGATCTGAGAGAAACTTGATCGGATTGGATGATGTCTTGCCTTTTTTGAGCTGGCAGAAAAGGAACCTAATTNCGCATGAGGCTAGAGGTGGCAGAGTGTGGCCTACAGTACAGCAAGCTGGAGCCTGTCAGTGTAGCCAGCTGCATGGGACATTGATTGACATGCATTCAGTCAGAATCAGACTCAATGAAAGTGAATGCATTCTATCATTCTTCTCAGGCAGCCAAGTGTTAGATTTATTCTTCTTGTATTTTTCTTACAGAGCCTAAGGGCTCAAGATGGCTCATAAACGTTTTCTGGAGACATGCAGGCTAAACCATGCTGGGGTTGACTGAAAGTTTTAGCATTTGAAGAATGGCAACACATAGACAAGACGATACAGAATCCCTGAGATGCACGTCATTATTTGCCCACCAACACATTGCATCACATATGCTACACGTGGGACACACAAATCAACGCATCATCACTTCACCCCCCACGCAGCACTGCAGTGCCACACTCTGTCGGATGCAATATGTTTTAAACGGATCCGACCCGCCCATGTATGCAAACTGGTAGCTGTAGCATGCGCCCCTCGCCACCCCCGACACCAGCACAAAGTTGCGCTGCGCAAATCCCTCATCCATAGCCTCCAACTTGCACTCAGCGTCAGGCTTGTCAGATCTGGGGCTGACAGCCAGGCTGGGGAAAGCGGCCCACACGTCACCGCTGGGGCAGCACACTTCGTTCTTGACCACTACCGGAGAACCTGGGGTTGGGTTCTTGCAAACAGCCGGCATTTTGCAGTAGCTGAACGTGACAGGATTGCAGTTGCTTGCGTTGCATTCATCAACGTTGAAAGCAGCAGGGGTGTTGGGGACACAGCTGGAGTTGGGCCCAGCAGGCCCTTCCGGACCAACCGGTCCCTCCGGCCCGACCGGGCCAGCCGGCCCAGCAGGTCCCTGCGGCCCAACGGGTCCTTCAGGTCCCAT
>SZWC01002036.1:10934-51140 GCA_023375785.1 Penium margaritaceum | reverse complement strand
GAAGAAGAAGAAGAAGAAGAAGAAGAAGAAGAAGAAGAAGAAGAAGAAGAAGAAGAAGCAGGTTGCAGGTAGTGACGCTGATGATGAGGATTTTGAGACAGAGATGGAGAAGAAAGCAATGAGGACATCACCGCAGAAGAAAGTGGTGAAGATGAAGTTTCCCTCGCCCCGGACGAGGGCAACTAGTTTTCCCTCTGTGGCCCATAGCTGGGTTAGACGAAAGACTAAGGCACCAGCACATCATTCTGAGTATAGAGGACTGTCACTGGAAAGGGGGAAATGTCGGGTGAAGGACGTTGCCTAGATCTGAGGGAAAGGGTTTGTGTTAGTTGGGGGGTTTTTGTTGGGCTTGGTGTTGATACCTGATTCATGTTCTCAGATTTTGTGATCAATTTCTCAATGTTCATTTATCTCTTGAGTTCTAAGTGTTTTTTAAACAAAGTCATGTTTCTGAATGTTGAAACACCAACCCCTCCTTGTATAAAGGAGGGGTTGGTGTTGTCATTGTTCATTTGAATTTCACCATTCTTAGTCTTCAACACTCGCAATTTCTTGCAGAGCCCACCAGTTTCTGCTAGCTCCTGTGAATGGAGTGTGCCATCATAATGGGAGTCTTCTGCTAGTCACAGCCTTCCTTGTTGGTAGTGCTACAACTTGTGTTCTGCTTAGAGCACAAGAGGCTAAGCGACATGTGCACATTGTGCACGTTTACCATTGCACCTGCCCAGATGACATCTTTTACGATTCTGACAACAGTGGGGACTTGAACAACTTCCCATATAGTGAAGACAATGATGTGCACCTGCACGATGCGTGTGATGATGAGTTCCATGATGTAGTGAACAATGATGGTTGTGTTGAAAGATGTGCAACAGGGTATGTGGAGAAGGTTGGAGCTACACATTTATGTCCATGTTGTGACGTAATGTGTTGGTTTTACTCTCTGCCTCTCTCTCTGCAAGAGTGGTTTGTAAATGGTGAACCATAGACTGTATTAGGGTGACATGTTGTTTCAATGATTCCATTATTGCTAACAATTGACTCTGAATGTAAAATGTTACAACTAACTTGGTGTTGTGAGAAAAACGTTTCGTTGATAAACTGTACATTGCAAAAAACAAAACTATGTATTCATAGGTGTTAACATCAAAAAATATTTTCCAATGTTTGTGTTTTTCAAATGAAAGATGTCTGCATGATTCATATTCAGAGAGAGAGCAAGTTGGTTCAACTAACGTAGTGAATGAGATCAGCAAATGCAAAGAACACCTATAATCATGATACATCAACATTTATCTAAACAAAGGAATTTCTCAAACAAAATCATGAATCTTTCTCGCTTGAAATAAACACATTCATTACCATTCTACTTATCCATCATCTTCCCCTTCATCATCATCGTCATCCTCCAAACTGAACTCCTCTATGTGTGACAACACTTCCTCATTTGATCCTGCAGAGTACACTTGATGGCTGTTCTTGTGATAAATTCAATACGCAAAAACTAGTCGGCTCACTTCCATGACATTGGCAAGAGTGTATGTTAAACTCTGAATAGTGAAGCTTCAGATGAATCTGTTGACTTGTTCATTTGCAGATGTGTTCACACCTGCATGTAAAACATTAAGCAAATAATGAAGAGAGCTGTTGAAAGGACTTCAGGCGGCCTTTTCATGGTGAAACTGCTACAGAAACACCTCTCAAACATGAGCACATATCAGGGTTGAATGCCAAAGAGCACGTGTGCTTGGCTGCTTGGGCATGTTCGCAGTGAAACCGGTCACACAGCAGCCTCATCTTGGAGATGAGTTCAGGATCTCTGCTTGTTATGTAACTGTGCAGCTTGCAAGCATAGTCATGAAGGAAAAACTTTGGGCGTTTTGAGGATGGAAAATGTGTCAACAGTGTTGTGAAGATGTCATTTGGAGACCCCCCATGAAACATTACATGAAACCCATAGATTATGAGGTGCAGGAATACGACGGTGCAAATTCCTGTCATTGACTTCTTTGGTATAGGTCCAACACAGTCAGCACCACACATGGCATCGTCCTTGGCATGTAGGCTATTCCCATCAGAATGTTCAAGGTCCTTGTACAAAGGACGCAGGAACTATGTGGGCCAGAAAGGATAGCATGAGATGGTGGGCTTGACAGCAGATCCTTCCACTGTTGTTGGCCTTGCTCCTTGCAGAAAACAACAGTAACTTAAGCTCAACCGATTATACAAGATGTTCAAAAACACACAATAACATTGAAACTTACCATGAAGACTTCATCATACACCAGCACCAGCCGGCAAAGGAGCTTCAATACTGCATCTGTTAGGGTTCTTTTTGCTGCAATCCAGGCTTCAGGAGACATGCAGGTGTGATTCACCATCACTTCCCCCTTATGCCAGTCTAACGCCCTTGCAACTATAGGCATATGGTCACGAAGTTCCTCCCACAACTCGTCTGACATGCGAGAATCCTTATCAAGTAGAGTCATGAAAGCATGAAGAAAGTCGCAATGAATGAGGCACGTATCCATGCCCCATGCTCCCAGCAAATAGTTTAGATCGTTGTTGTTGTGTTGTACAATGTAATGCTGCAAGACATCACGAAGATATAATTATGTCAACCACACGTCCGCAAAGTGAAAGGCATTGTGTTTGGAAGATGAACACATAATTAAACGTGGTTCTTCTTTGAGGACCATTTCACATTGTCAATGACAGTAGCCACATCCTCATCATGGCACGCTGGCAAATCTGACATGAGAATGCTCATGTCATGGACTTGAACCTTGTTGCGCTCTCGTCGACACATGCCCAAATGGGCTAGGATCATACAGGTATGCCCGTTGGTCACCAAAGGTTTTAGGAGACGTGTGCAAGGGACAGTTTCAGAAACCACGTGCTGCGTTTGCAAAGAATAGTCTCCATTTTCCTCATGCCTATTGATCAGTGTCGTTCCATCACAAACCAGTTTGTCAGGGTATCTTCCACATTTGCAGCACCATGTGCCCAGTCCCTCAACATGGATCAGACGCACATATGCTTGCATAGCCCTTGTCAGGGTCGTTCTACACGCAAATTTCAGAGGTTTTTTGAAGCATCAGAAAATAATTTCACAGCACCATGTGCTGCCGCTAGCAAAGTCCCATTGCATGCCAGGGCCAACACCCATAGCATTGTTGCATGTGCGAAAGCAGAAATGGCTGTGCATGTGAAGATAGCCTCCTTGCGGACATCGAGGAAAAGTTTGCAATGGCAAGATGATGTTCAAAGGAAATGGACCGGGACCTGCAGGAGTCAAAGGCGTGATGAGCATTCCCAATACTTACAATTGCCACGATTGCCGCACAAGGAAAACACATATCCATACCGCCTTCATTTCGTGATTGATTTCGTACAAGTTGATGTGCCTCGTCACCTACAATACACACAAATAAGCAAAAAGAGTGTAAAAAATTCTCATAGAGGTTCGAATGCCAAAATCGTCTCACCCGTTTCCAGAGATTTTCATAGGGAAAACATAGCTCCTACGGCAATGGAGCTGCCAACTTAAAGCCTTAAGCAAACGCTCTTGAAGCTTGCTGATTAACATTGCGCGCCTTGGGCTTCCGACTTGGATGCAAGCCTTTATGTACATCAATGTGTTGAAACGATTTGACTTTCGGCCATTCACAAACTAGCCATGGTGTCCTTACATGGTCCTCCATCCCACAATGCCCCCCATTCTGGCATGAGCTGCACACACTTATGAACACGCGCTGTGGCTCTTCAAATCTGCCAGATCAACGAGCACCATCATCGTCTGGGACAAACCAAGTGGCAGCCCAAGGGAAACCTTTTTGAAACATTTCAAGATGTTTGACGCACTTTCTAGTTCCCCGATCACAACTGCAGCGGTACTCTCCTTGACAGTCCCCCTCTATTAATGCCCAACTCAAAACTCGTGACCCAGGGCATGAAGATGAAGTATCTAGGGTGGAAAAACACGGGTTTTGTGACACACATACTGGAAATGATGGTAATGCCTTCAATGCCAACAGTGTTAGAGGCCTTGCCAACTCCCTTTCCACCCATTGCATAAGCACACTTGCTTTTCCAGCTAAGGCATTGCATAGGTACACCCAGTACCACCTTCCCATTTCATCTATCCATGCACAGGGGTAGCATGTTGTCCTGGGGGAGATGGAATAGGAAGAGAAGGTACCATAACCACTTTCCTTTCATGATGAAAGTCTGGAAGCACTACAACAGAGGGACCAACCGCGGTCAGAAATTCTGCTGCATGCACATCTTCGAACTGACACAGGATACCATCAATTTCACTGGTTTCCTCTTCNAGCTAAGGCATTGCATAGGTACACCCAGTACCACCTTCCCATTTCATCTATCCATGCACAGGGGTAGCATGTTGTCCTGGGGGAGATGGAATAGGAAGAGAAGGTACCATAACCACTTTCCTTTCATGATGAAAGTCTGGAAGCACTACAACAGAGGGACCAACCGCGGTCAGAAATTCTGCTGCATGCACATCTTCGAACTGACACAGAATACTATCAATTTCACTGGTTTCCTCTTCTACAATGGGTGGCATGAACTGCGTCATGTGCTGTTTCAGTCTCAAATTCCTCTCCTCAAAGACATAGTGCGGTGACCCATTGAATAGGTGCACTCTGGGCCCATGCCGCTTCTGCAAGTGACCACATTGTTTGGGCAACAAGCCATTAGATTAGTCCCAATGCACACACTTCACTATGGGAAAAAACTTTGCAGTTGGATATCACGGTACATGACACAACGTACCAGTAAAGAAACATGCACAGTGTCTCCTGATAGATGGAAGTCAGCAATGGTCTGTCTTTTGGGAGGGACACCTTGATTTTGTGGGGACCCCGTGTCAGCGTGGACTTCTTCAGAGCTATGATCATCCTTGCCATCATTCCCTTCAACACCCCCTTCATCATCCTTTTGGTGTTCTCCAAGGGGTCATCTACATGTGGCTGCAGTCCTGCCTCTTGCTGCGGTTGCTCCTGTAGGAGTGCCTCCTGCTGCGGTTGCTCCTACAGTTGTACCTCCTGCTGTGGTTGCTCCAGCGGTTCTTCCTGCGACTGGGTCAACATAATTTTCCAAAGTTCTTCCTGTGGCTGGGTCAAGATCAGCCGTGTCAAGTCATGGAAATGCATTGAGGTCAAGCCAAGGCCGGGCCCAATACACAAAGCCATCGGGGTTTCCGGGTGGTGGAGGGGGAGAAGGAGAATGAGCGAGCTGGTTGTCAAATGGTGCTGCATTCTCTGGCACATCTGGAACACTTTTACAACACTTGTACGGCGTCCCCACATTCGGGTTGCAGTGCAGAAAGACGCTCTTTAATGGATCTTTGGCCCATGTGTTCCGACGTTCATCTCGACAGTCAAATTCCTTGACTCCCAGTTTCTTGAAAGCACATTTGAAAAAAAAAAACAACGAATGCACTTGGTCACTTGCGGTTTCCTAGAGCAACATAACAATTAGCAAGACAAGGACAAGAAACAAGCATTCACTTGTGACAATAGAATCTTGTGTGTCCTGTAGTGTTGGAGACTTGGTCCTCACCATTAGAGACTCGCTTAGCCGTGGACCACTGGCCTCCACATGTTTGGCTTGTAAATATCCAAACACCACCATTGCCAACAGCCTTAGCATCCACAGCTGTTTCACGCAAACAATGACCTTTCCTCGATGACCAAGGGGGGAACATCGCATGCTTAGACTCGTAGAGAGCAACCAAGGCTTGTGGTTTGCATTCCTTTCCAGTATGGTTGCAGATGTGACAGAAGAGGTTCAGATCATCCTTTTTCAGTTTCATCAAAGCCATGTCAGCAGGCCATCTCACTGGTGTTCCCTGTGGAGGTTCATCAGGTCTAGGACGCGTTGCTGACCAACGGAAGTGTTGACTGCACAGTCCAGGGGGACAGTGCTGACGAGGGGATGTGGGTGGACGTGCCAACTGCGTTATGAAACAAACAAAACAAAATCCGACATTGTTCAGATGCATGGAAAAGCATAGTCTTTAACGTCATGAACATCGTCAGGTTCCTCATTTGTTCTTCACCCAGTAAATGATTTCATCATCCTCCATATCTCCCTTCATTAACTTGGTCCACACTGTCCACTTCTTGCTTGCGTTCTAGTGACAATGCACGTACGGCTTAAAGCATCGTCGCTTTGTCCAAGCATGTTTCCTTTGCACAATGGCCTCCTTCAGCTCAAACTTTGTCTTCAGCTCATATTTGTCACCCTTGGACTCCTGGTTATCACTTCCCTCAAGCCATCCACCCCACAGACAACAAGGTTTCCGAGGTGCATGCATCCGCTTCACCTCTTCTGCTATTTCCGAAGCGTGCTTTGGCATATTACCTGCAAGCAACAGAAAACGCGAGGATAGTGTAAAGCCAGATTGTATAGGTGGAAAGAGGTGGAACGTGCTGATCAGTCTCCCATAACCCAAACATGGGTTGAAAAATGTGCATCCGTCTCCTCCACCTACAACAAAACTACAGAATTGCAGCAACAAAACACCACAAAAAATTTAACACAACCAGTGAGAGAACACTCAGGAGATACAGCGTTAAACGAATCCCATCAGAGAGGTAGCAGAGTCTCAGTACTTGCCCATGTAGCACAGGAAGTGCAAAAAGAGTGTGAAAGAATGAACAGTCACCTGCATCCAGTGACAATCAGACAAAACAATGCAGAAGAGAATACATGAATCATCCTAACAGAGGAAGTAGCCTGTCATGTGGAAAACCACTAGAATTGAGTGACTACTACCTTTCACGTCGGGGTCTCAGTACCTGCCCATGTAACTTGTAAGTGCATAAAGAGTGTTATGATGTCTCACAGTTGTAAGGCCCCCATCTGGACACATTCAATGAATACAGGAGGAAAACATTTGGATGATGAATTAGGATAATGTTAAATCAGGTGTGAAGCTCTTCAGAACACCGTCAGTCCCACTTTGAATCGTGCCAACAAGTCATTTCAGAGGCAGAGTCTCAGTACCTGCCTATGTAGCACAGGAAATGAAGAAAGGCTGTTCAGGTGTTTTAGAATTAACAAGGAACCTTCATGTGAAATGCATTGCATGACATGTGTGCACAGTTATGCAATAAAAAGTAGATGATGCATCTATTCACGGAAAGGAGTCTGCTGTCCCCAAACCTGGCATACAAAGCTAGCAGAGTTGGAAAGAAGGAGAAGATAACTGGACTTTACATATTGTGCTCAGTATCGTCACCGTCTGTACAAATTCAAAAAATACATGTGAACTACATTAGAAAATCGAACATCATATGTGATGAAATTGTAGTTGAATGTACTAGTGGGATCTGCACACAAAAGGATCTGACTCGTCCCATTCCGAGTTCACAGTAGTGCAACATGTTCCCACGCAACAAGTAACGACTTGTAGATCTTCTGCACCACTTTCTTCATCAGATAGTCTATCCAAAAAGAACATGCGCACACATCGTTTGCCCTTCTTTCCATGTGCCCTTGGAACTTTTGGACGCGGAGTTGCCGGCTTCTTCTGTCGCCGCTTCCGATTGCGCCTTTGACGCTGTGCACCCAAACCCGTGGAGGTCTAAACAGGAGGAACCGAGGACATAGTTCCATTGTTGGAGCGGGAGGGAGCCATCACGCTGATATGCCCGGACATTTCCCATACCGGGGATGGACCAAAAATCTCGGCATGGGTACTATCTATGGACCCCCCGGAGAAGGTACGGGAGGGAGAGTTCCCGACTTCGACTTCAACGTCAGCAGAAGTCGGCTTTTTTGCAGACGTCTTCTTCCCATAGAGCTTGGATGCGTGTAAGGCAATTGCTGTAGGTATCATGACACAATATTATTCATGACATGCATCACTGGCCACCCTATGGCAGATACAGCTCATTCTGATGCGCACCAGTGAAATTGACATGATGCTTACAGATTACTCACATCGTGATTGAAATCTTGTGTAGAAACCACATTCTGCAAGATGTTTACGATGAAAGAGTCATTGAGAAAATACCTCAATAAGACTTCACTGTGAACTGTACACGTAACAACAGGCTTTTCCTCAATCAGCCATTTTCGACGTTACTAGAGTTTCCTCTTGCGTCTGGAACTGGGGCCGGCACAAGCACAGGGTGCGACCAGAGCAAGAACCTGTGTAGGTGCAGGTGAAGGAACACGGCCACAGATACGACGGCTGGAACGGTGGGCATGAGAAAGAGGGGCACAAGCAGGAGGGGCAGGAGCAGAGACAAGGACAGTGGCGGGGGTAGGGGAAGAGACAGGGGCAGAGACAGGGACAGGGGCAAGGGGAGGGGCAGGTGCAGGGGCAGGAGCAGAGGCAGGAGGAGGAGCAGGATCAGGGGCAGGAGAAGGCAGCCGCTAATTAACGACGGAACACCATAGCTTCAGCGTGCCTACCAGCCGCTCCTGGTCCATGGCGGGAGGTGGAGGAGGGGCACGAGCGGTAGTTGTGTTACCTTCGGCAGCAGAAGCAGGTGCACCAGCCGCAGGTGGTTCCAAAGGAACAGACTCTAGAATAGCAGGAGGAGCACGTCCAGGGGCAGGAACAAGGGCACGAGCAGGGTCAGAAGCAGGAGCAGGAGCAGGACCAGGGGTAGAAGCAGGAGTAGAAGCAAGGGCTGGGGCAGCAGCAGTGGTAGGGGCAAGAGCAGGAGGTAGAACAGGTCCGCCGTGCAGACCATCATAATTCCTGATCAAGCCACTACTCACTTCCATCAGCATACTTGTATAGTAGTGAGCCGTCTGAGGATCATGGCAGGGATTTGGGACAAAGAAAGCCTCTGCTACTTGAAGAGAAAGGCGGTGGAATCCCTCCGGGTCTCCATGCACATATGGGATGCGGACGTGAGGTGTCCGTGGTGGAACAGCAGGAGCGCGAGCAGGTACAGGAGCAAGAGCAGGAGTAGGGGCAGGAACAGGGGCAGGAGCAAGGACAGAAGCAGGGGCGGGAGGAGAAGATCCAGCGGGGGCAGGCACAGGGGCATGAGCCGGAGGAGCAAGGGGTTAGGGGCCACTGTGTAGACCACCATTCTTCTGGATTAAGCCACTTCTCACTTCCTTCAGAAACCTTCTGTAGTAAAGAGCCGTCTGTGGATCATGGCGGGGATTTGGGGCCAAGAGAGCATCCGCTAGTCTCAAAGACAGGCGGTGGACTCCCTCCGCGTCTCTTTCTGCATCTTGGATACGGACACGAGACGGATGTGCTGGAACAGCAGCGGGTCCCACTTGAGGAACCTCGCTAGCCCCAATGGAAAGGCTACCAGAGATACTAGGGGCACCCGCATCATGACTAGAGTCATCATCAGCAGTTACAGATGGTAGCATCGGCCCATCCATGAGATTGGGGACAACAGTTCTGAGACACTCGCTGCAAAATGGGACACAATTGTTTTTTGTGGCTCAAGAAAAAATGAGTGGGAGAGAAAAAAAGCTTAGGACCAACAGCAGCAACCGTTGCAACTCCATTTTGCAGTTAAACCTTCAGGCAGCTACATGCAACGGCAGCGGCAGTGGCTTTTTTACGGTGACAGATTTATACTTTGGGTTGGGCAGTGGAAATAGTTCAGAAATTCTTTGCATGGCACTCGCAGTGGCTAGTGTCTTCTAGCATCGATAGCGGCTGCCTAATTTGTGCTCTTGAATCTATTACAGACTTGGGGTGAATCACGGTGATGTAGCAGTTAGCCATACGTACCGTAATTGCGTGTGCGTTAGTGGATGCGAGCGCAGTGAGCTGTGGGAGTGAAGCATCCACCAAGGACACAGCAACGTTCCTCAGGAAGAATACTGCAAGAAGCCAGAGATGGCTGATCATTGCCGCAACCACAGGTACAAAGTGGCTGCGTGGGCTCACAATCGCGGTCGCTATCAATGAATTGAACCCAAGAGGGTTTACCCCCTTTGGTAAGCAGGTGGGACAGCGTAGACCAACCCTAGGGTTTCAATGGTCATTACGGTTCTCTTTCTTGTTTTTCAATGCAATGTATAGATCATCGTGGTTAGACGGAAGATGCGTTGACGTTTAGTACATGGTACATCAATGCACCTCGTTCGGCGCGAACATGGTAGCTCTTATTGGCAACATCACCATTTACAAAATGCAGTACATCGTCCCGTGCTTACACAATGTGAGTAGGCGTCTCGTTCACTACTGCGTACACATTCTACCAGGAAGGACACACCTTTTCTTTCAGTTACTGGATCCGGATAATAATGGTGTCAAGAACAGAATCTTTTGCAAACCGCTAACGTGAGCAAACGTACAAGGACAGATTAGTGACGAGATAAAGGTTTTTTTGGGTCACCGTGGTTGTAACCAGTGGGGAAGGGAGGGTCACCAAGAGACCATGATAAGCTTGGGCATGGACCCCCCCCCCCCCCCCCCCCCCCCCCCCGTCAAGTCACATCTTATATAAATCTGGATGCTTCCAGATTTATATAAGATGTGACTTGACATAAGGTACAGAAGCTTTGGGGTAAAAATAGTTTTGGTGCGCCTTGGCCTGTTTCTAAATAACAGAAATGGGAGGTCCAGTGGGTTATTTATGTTTGCTTTTGGTAGAAGCAGGTGCTGTTGTGAGTGTGGATTCGGACGTGAATGAACCCACAACAAATATTTGACCCACTATTTTTGCTGATACTACAACTTATATGTTGTGAAACTATATTCATAACATTTTGTACACGAATGCAAACCATTTCAAAGTAGTTTGAGGGATCAATGATAGAGTTCTTGTACCTTAGTACTTATTAGAAAACCAAGTCTTATGCACAATGAAAACATGTTCACAAAACAAAAACCCAAGCTAAAATTGAGTGTAAATTTTCAATTTTGTAAAATATTTCTATGACATTTTAGCACACTTCCTGTCTCTCCTAGTTGTGAGTACTTCATTTCAGTCACATTAAAATCCTCACCTACTATGGAGTCTTTTTGTGTATCTAAATGAATCATCATACAGAAATCCATTTTCATAACTACATGAATTGTCATACAGAAATTCCTATCAATGCCCCAGTGACGCATCAACGCACGGGTCTGTGGTACGCTCCCCCACCAACGTGAGTGAACTAACAAGGATGGGTTAGTGATGGGAATCATGTGCTGTGAATTTTGTCAGGTAGTGTTTTCTGTGCCCTTTTTCTCCGTACATTTCCCTCCTCAAAATTCGCATTGGTGCCCCTGTGACGCATCGGGGCGCAGGTCTGTGTGCCGTTGCTCCACCACCCCTCTCACCCCCATCGCTCACGCTTCCTTCGCGGTCCGCTCTGGTATTAGAATCACGTGCCATGAATTTTGTCACGTAGCATATTCTGTGCCCTCTGTCTTGGTGTGTGTGCCTCCTTAAGATTCCCATTGGTGCCCCCGTGACGCATCGAGGTGCGGGTCTGCATGCCACTGCCCCACCAGTCCCCTCACCTCCACCACTCCAGGTTCCTCCGCGGTCCGCTCTGGTATTAGAATCGTGTGCCATGAATTTCGTTGCGCAGATTTTTTTCTGTCCTCCATCCCAGTGTGCTCGCCTCCTTGAAATTCCCAATGGTGCCTCCATGACACATTGGGGCGCGGGTCTTCGCGCCGCTGCCCCACTACCCCCCTCACCCCACTGCTCCAGCTTCCTCCGCAGTCAACTCTGGTACAACAATCGCATGCCGAGAATTTTTTCTCGCAGCGTTTTTTGTGCCCTCTGTCTTGGTGTGTTTACCTCCTCTCAATTCCCACCGGTTTCCCCATGATGCATTAGGGCGCGGGTCTGCGTGCCACTGTCCCAACACCCGCCTCACTCCCACTACTCCAGCTTCCTTCGCTCTTTGCTCTGGTATCTGAATTGCATGCCATGAATTTCTTCATTTAGGGTTTTTTATGCCCTCTATCCCTGTGAATTTGCTTCCTCCAAATTTCCACTGGTGCCCCTGTGACACATCAGGGTGCGAGTTTGCGTGCCGCTGCCCCACCACCCCCTCAACCCCACTGCTCTAGCTTCCTCCGCGGTCCGCTCTTGTGTCAAAATTGTGTTCCCTGAATTTTGGCACGTAGCATTTTCCATGCCCTCCGTCTTGGTGCATTTTTGTTCTCAAAATTCCCACCGGTGCCCCCGTGACGCACCAAGGCGCAGGTTTGCGTGCCGCTGCCCCACCATCCCCCTCAACCCCACTGCTCCAGCTCCCTTCGCGGTCTGCTCTGGTATAAAGATTGCGTGTAGTGAATTTGTTTTGCATTGAGTTTTTTGTGCCCCTCGTCTCTGTGCATTTGCCTCCTCCAAATTCCCACCGGTGCCCCCGTGAGGCATCGGGGCGCAAGTCTACACTTTGCTGCCCCGCCACTCCCCTCACCCCTAGCGCTCTTGCTTCCTTCCTGGCTTGCTTTGGTATCAGAATCATGTGCCATGAATTTTTTCACGTAGATTTTTTTGTGCCATCTGTACCGGTGCAGTTGCCACCTCCAATTTCCCACTGGTTTCCCCGTGATGCATCGAGGTGCGGGTCTGCGTGCTGCTGCCCCACCACTCCCCTCACCCCCACCGCTCCAGCTTCCTGTGGTCCGCTCAAGTATCACAATCTTGTGCTGGAAGTTTTTGTAATAGTGTTTTATGTGTTCTCGATCATGATGCATTTGCCTCCTCAAAATTCCCACTGGTGCCCTTGTGACCCATTGGGGCGCGCATCTGCACGCCGCTGTCCCAGCCACCACCTGACCCCCACCGCCCTAGCTTTTCGTGCAATTTGCTCTCGTTTAGGAATTGCATGTGGTGAGTTTTGTCGTGTATTGTTTTCTGTGCCCTCCATCCCAGTGTGTTTACCTCCTCAAAATTTACACTGGTGCCCTTGGGACACATCGGGACGCGGGTCTACATGTCGCTACCCCCCCCACCCCCCTCACACCAACCGCTTCATCTTTGTCTACAATCTGCTCTGGTATCAGAATCGCATGCCGTGACTTTTTTTGCGTAACGTTCTTTGTGCCCTCCGTTCCGGTGCATTTGCCTCCTCAAAATTCCCACCGTAACATTGTGACGTATCAGGGTGCGGGTTTGCGCGCTGTTGTCCAACACCCCCCTCACCTCCACTGCTCCAGCTTCCTCCGCGATCCACTTTGGTTTCAAAATCACGTGCCGTGAATTGCTTTGCGTTGCGTTTTCTGTGCCCTCCGTCTGGATGCATTTGCCTCCTCAAAATTCCCACCGTAACATTGTGACGTATCAGGGTGCGGGTTTGCGCGCTGTTGTCCAACACCCCCCTCACCTCCACTGCTCCAGCTTCCTCCGCGATCCACTTTGGTTTCAAAATCACGTGCCGTGAATTGCTTTGCGTTGCGTTTTCTGTGCCCTCCGTCTGGATGCATTTGCCTCCTCAAAAGTCCCACCGGTACCCCCGTCACACATTAGGGCGCGAATCTCCGTGCACCTGCCCCACCACCACCCCCATCCCCACCGCTCCAGCTTCCTTCGTGGTCTGCTCTAGTATCAAAATCGTGTGCCGTGAATTTTGTCCCGTTTTGTTTTCCTTCTCCTCTGTCCTGGTGCATTTGCGTCCTCAAAATTCCCATCGGTGCCCCCAAAACGCATCAAGACGTAGGTCTGCAAGCTGTTGCTGCACCAGCCCCTTCATCCGCATAGCTCCAGCTTCCTCCACGGTCTGCTCTGGTATGAGAATCGCGTGCCGTGAAGTTTTTTGCGTTGTGTTTTTTGTGCCCTCCTTCTAGGTGTGTTTCCTCCTCAAAAATTGCACTGGTAGCCTTGTGACGTATCGGGTTGCGGGCCTGCGCGCTGTTGCCCTACCACCCCCCTCACTCCTAGTGCTTCAGCTTCCATCACGATCCGTGCTGGTATCTGAATTTGAGCCATGAATGTTTTTGCATGGAATTTTCCGTGCCCTCCGTCCTGTTGCATTTGCCTCCTCACAATTCCCACTGGTGCCCCCGTGACACATCGGGGCGCGGGCCTGCACGCAGCTGTCCCACCATCCCCCTCACACCCACCACTTTGGCTTCCTCCCTGGTCTGCTCTCGTATCGAAATTGTATCTTTTGAATTTTTTCACGTAACGTTTTCCGTGCCCTCCGTCCCGGTGCATTTGCCTCCTCAAAATTCCTACCTGTGCCCCCTTGATACATCGGGGCGTGAATTCTTTTGTGAAGCATGTCCTCCGTCTTGGTGTATTTGCCTCCTCAAAATTCCCACCTGTGCCCCCGTGTTGCATCCGGGTGCGGGTCTATGCACCGCTGCCCCACCATCCTTCTCACCATCGCTGCTCCAGCTTTCTTTGTAGTCCACTCGGGTATCACACTTACATGCCGTGAATTTCTTCACGTGAGGTTTTTTGTGCCCGCTGTGCCGGTGCATTTGCCTCCATTAAATTCCCATCGGTGCCCCCGTGACGCATCGGGGCACGAATCTGTGCGCCGCTATCCCACCACCCCCTTCACCCCCACTGCTCCAGCTCCCTCCGCGGTTTGCTCTAGTATCAAAATTGTGTGCCGTGAATTTCGTCACGTGGCATATTCCATGCCATCCATCTTGATGCATTTTCCTCCTCAAAATGGCCACCGGTGCCCCTGTGACGCATCAGGGCGTGGGTGTGCGCGCCGCTATCCATATACCCCCCTAACCTCCACTGGTCCAGCTTCCTCCGGGGGCCCCATTCACATCAGAATTGTGTGCCGTGAATTGCAACGCGTAGAATTTCCCCGTGCATTGGCCTCCTTAAAATTCCCACCTATGCCCCCGTGATGCATTGGGGCACGGGTTTGCACGCCGCTGCCCGACCATCCACTCACCCCCACTACTCTAACTTCCTCGGCGGTCTTCTCTGGTATCAAAATTGTATGCTATGAATTTTGACAAGTAACGTTTTCTGTGCCCTCTGTCTCGGTGCATTTGCCTCCTCAAAATTTTCACTCATGCCCCCATGACGCATCGGGGTGCGGGTCTGCGCACAGTTGCCCCACCACCCCCTCACCCCCACCGCTCCAGCTTCCTTTGCAGTCCAGTCTGGCATCTTAATCGCATGCAGTAAATTACTTTGTGTAGCATTTTACGTGCCATCCGTCCCAGTGCATTTGCCTCTTAAAAATTCCCACCGGTGCCCCCGTGACACAATCGGGCACGGGTTTTCACGTCGCTGCCCCACCATCCCCCTCAACCCCACAGCTCCAATTTCCTCCGCGGTTTGCTTTGGTATAAGAATCATGTGCCATGATTTTCTCCATGTAGCGTTTTCTATGCCCTCCGTCCTGGTGTGTTTGCTTCCAGGAAATTCCCACCGGTACCCCCGTGACACATTGGGGCGCGGGTGTGCACGCTGCTGCCCCACCAGTCCCCTCATCACCACCTCTCCAGCTTCCTCCCAGGGCAGCTCTGGTATGAGAATCGTGTGTTGTGAATTTTTTTCGCGTAGTGTTTTCTGTGCCCTCCATCCTCCTGCATTTGCCTCCGAAAAATTCCTACTGGAGCATCCCTGTCGCATCGGGGCACGGGTCTCCGCGTTGCTGCCCTACCACCCCCCTCACCCCCACTACTCGATCTTCCTTCTTGGTTTGCTCTGGTATCAGAATCACATGCCGTGAATTTTTTTGCGTTGAATTTTTTGTGCCCTCTATCCCGGTGCATTTGCCTCATCAAAATTCTCATCACTGCCCCCGTGACGCATTGGAGCGCAGGTCTGTGCGCCGCTACCCCACCACCCCTATCACCCCCACCGCTCCAGCTTCCTCCGTGGTCCTCTCTTGTATCAGAATTACGTGCCATGAATTTTGTCACGTAGCATTTTCAGTGCCCTCTGTCCTGGTACACATTCCTTCTCAAAATTCCCACCAATTCTCCCTTGACACATTGAGGTGCGGGTCTGCGCGCCCCTGCCCCACCGCAGCCCTCACCCCCACTGCTCCAGCGTCCTCTGTGGTCTGCTCTAGTATCCTAATTGCATGTCGTGAATTTCTTTGCATAGCAGTTTTTGTGCCCTTTGTCCCAGTGCATTTACCTTTTCAAAATTTGCACCAATACCCCCATGACGCATCGAGGCGTGGGAATAAGCGCCGCTACCCCACCACCCCCCTCACCGCCACCGCTCCAGCTTCCTCCGCAGTCCGCTCTTGCACCAAAATCCCTTGCCATTAATTTTGCCGCGTCGATTTTTAANGGTCTGCGCGCCCCTGCCCCACCACAGCCCTCACCCCCACTGCTCCAGCGTCCTCTGTGGTCTGCTCTTGTATCCAAATTGCATGTCGTGAATTTCTTTGCATAGCAGTTTTTGTGCCCTTTGTCCCAGTGCATTTACCTTTTCAAAATTTGCACCAATACCCCCATGACGCATCGAGGCGTGGGAATAAGCGCCGCTACCCCACCACCCCCCTCACCGCCACCGCTCCAGCTTCCTCCGCAGTCCGCTCTTGCACCAAAATCCCTTGCCATTAATTTTGCCGCGTCGATTTTTAAGTGCCCTCCTACCCGGTGCATTTACCTCCCCAAAATTCCTACCGGTGCCCCCGTGACGCATCTTGGCATGGGTCTACCCACCGTTGCCCCACTATCCCCCTCACCCCCAATGCTCCAGCCTCCTCCGTAGTCCGCTTTGGTATCAGAATCACGTGCCGTTAATTTCATCACATCGCGTTTTCCATGGCCTCTGTCCAGGTGCATTTGTGTCCTCAAAGTTCCCATCGGTGCCCTTGTGACGCCCTCTCTAGTTTATCTTTAGTGCATCACTTACAAAAATGGCTTTTGTTAGGCCATTATGGTAACTACACGGAGTGTCTCCATACCTTGATGGTGTGCCTTATGCAGACACTATTAGATTATGCACCATGTTTATTTAACCTCAATTTGTTACTCCATGTCGTTCACTACACGGTTAGTCTCAAATCTGCAGGCCATTGTTCACAACGTGAACAGCAACCTTACCATATCGTACACAAAAGGATCAATAAATGTTCCTACACAGTGTTCACAATGACAGCCCTTTCAGTGTTGGTTTGTTTTTTCCAACGTGGTAAAAAAACATTTTTACGACGACGTTCCTCCACAAGGCAGGTGTCATTTTTTCACACAGTTCAGATGGTATCACCCATCCAATTTTTTTTTGTACAAAATGAAGCTAGAAAACATGGAGGATTGCATTGTGTTTGTGGCAACATCGTTTTTCATATTGAAATCGACATCATAGACCTGCAACTCGGCCGGCCTGCCATAGGGCCTTCCGCTATGGCAGATGTTTTTTCTTATGCACATATGTCAATGTCCCTCTATGGCCTGCGGATTGGAATTCTTTTATGAGTAACGGCCATTCAGTTGAATGTAGAGCCCCTCTATTTTGGTCAGGGATGCATCAGCATGAATAACGCTTGGAATGTGAGCACACACCATAAAATCCAACATCTGCACACAGACATGACGTGTATAAACATGTGGTAAACCTGCAAATTTTGTCTGACAACAGTTTGCTTTCCAATGACCGTTTGTCTCAAAACAACCGCAAACTAGTCATCACTACGGCCACATAAAATTTGGGAGAACTTTCAACAAAGGGTCCCCATTAGAAATTGTACCAACAACCAGACTGTGTTCATGTTTTCTGAACATTTACCGAATTGCAACAAGTAATGTCGTACTGTTGCAATGCAAACCAGTGGTGTTAAGTACAAAAAGCAAGCTAATGAAGTAAAATGTCATGATAAATTAACCATTTGTCACATTGAACAAAAGTGGGGGTATGCTATTGTCAACGTGGTTCTATTCAGTGTGGTAAAACCAATAAAATGTAAGGTTTAATTTCATCAATCTCAAAAAAAGGATGAGAGCAAGTGAATGGCCTCATTCATCTGTAAACCATGACTTATGATGTCTCTGAAAGGTCAAATTCTGTAATCCATGTGCTTTTGTAAATAGTACCATTACAATACTTCAATCCATCAAGGTAGATGACAAGGTACATACCAAAGGGCACTTCATTTACACCGTGGTATTTCAAACAAAAGAACAATTTCACTACATGATGCACAGAAATGTACCAACATTGGCATAGAATAGAAATGAACATCACTCCAAAAAAACTCACGAGAGATTTCCACACTCACAAAAGGTTAAGAGTTCAAGTTGGGAAAGGAGGAATCCTATACAGGCCAAAAGTTTTGAGAATTGTGTCCATGTTTGATCAAGAGCATACGTTGGAAAATTCCATGTCCAATGTCATAAGAGTAATGAGGACCCCGTTTAGTGTTAACATAGTGAACACAACGTGATATGAATACCAGTTTTTTTGTACGCCTAAAAAGGCATGTCATTACTTTGTGAGTAACAAGAAGTGGACATGATTTTTTTCATCATGATTAGCATGTCTTTGTTGGCAATAGGCGTGTCATTTGTCATTTTAATAAATGAGAGAATTAGATCTATTAATTGATTTGCGCTTACAAGATCCTCGTTGGATACGCCACATAAGGGCATGCCATTGTAATTTTTACATAGTAAGTCAAGATTGAATGTGATTGGGACCAATAGCATCTGTAGCATACACATGTTGATGCCATGAATGTAGTAAACCCCTTCCATTGCTGAACAATTAAGATTTTCATCACAATGGATCTCAAATGAATGTCATTTCACACCCCTCTCATAAGAGGAATTTGAGTAATAGCCCAAGCAAGCGGAGATGGATTTAGTAAAAACTGCAAAAAAGTCTTGCATTCATCATGTTTTGTACCATGTGTATGTACAGTCACAGTTACGATTATTCCATAACTTCCAAACTTTTAGTACTGACGTGCTACTTTGCATGTATTGCCACGTAAATCATGTGCATATGCCATTTCCTCCAGAACATGGATTTAAGGCAACAAATGATCGTAAATCTAGGTAAATCAAGTTAATCTAATTAGTTCTCAATGACTAGTAATTCATTAATGCCAATTTTTAACATTTTTGTGACTTCCAGAATCTGTAATGTAAACAAAATTCATGTTATGAGTGTTGTAAACCTCTTCATTGTTAGAAAAACAAAAAGTTTCATCACATTTGTTACCAAATGGATTCCATAGCACATTGCGCTCAAAATCATAATACATGAAAATCTTGTAACTGTGACACTCGGTGGAGATGAGTTTGGTTCAAAACTCCAAAAGTTCCTGAAAACTCATCACATTATCTACAAGTAGATTTTTGGTGGAGGATAAGATTATTTTCCATCTTCCGTTATTATTTATGTGTGGATTCTGTTACGTATGTACCACCACATAAGTCATGTTGACATGCCAAAATGACGAAGGTCAGCCAAGAGTCTAGGATGTAAGTGATAAAAACCTTAAGATAAAACATTGATCCAATTCATTCGCCATGGCTAAAGAGTCATTATTATTGAAGCTTGGTGTGTTCGAGACAAATACAATCTCCAATCTGCATCTGGTTGGCATAATGAGCATTGCAAACCTCTTCATAGCTATGGAAACAAAGAGCAACACTGTTTTTTTACCAGATGGATGTAACAACACAGTGCTCTCCTAAATGGAATGTGAGAAACAACTCCCACACTTGTGGCACCAGCTCGAGATGAGTTTGGTAAAAAATGGCAATGAGGCATGGCGTCTCATCAAATTATCCAACATGCGGATGCTGAGTAAAAGAAGAGGTTAACTTTTGCTGTGATGCCAAGTGGAACTGGGTTTGGTAAAAAACAATATCCTGGACATGCATTTCATCCCATTGTGCTCCTCGCACGTGTACAGTTAAAGTTCACATTGTTTCCCAAGTTTTATTGACAATCATGCTCACATTTTGGTAAATATGTAATGCCAAGTATTTCATGTGGATATGCCAATTGCCGCCCAATGGAGGTAAAATGAGAATTCAGGTTATGAATGATCGTGAAATTTTAAATCAAATATTCAACCAATTTGTTCATGACTGTTAAATGTAATGAAAATGGCAAATCCCTTCATCACTACAAGAACAAAGACGTTCTCTGCATCTGCTAGATATTGGATTTCATGTTACATCACTCGCCGGAACACAAGGCAAGAGACAACCAGTACAACCGTGACTTTGGGTGGAGATGGGTGTGTTACAGAATGCCAGCCATGCCTGGTGTCTCAACTCATTCTCTACTAGGCGCATGGTTATGCAAATCTTACATTATTCCTCAAATTCCATCAACAATCATGGAATTCCTCGAATTCCAACAACAATCATGCTTGCATTCTGGTATGCATATACTGCCATGTAAGTCATGTTGAAATTTCAATTCCTTCCTAACTGTGGTGAGCCCAAAATGTACGCAACTAAATACTACAATGCTTTGGAAATCAATTTTATCCGATATGTTGACACCGACTGGTGAGTGAAGATGTGTCGGCTAATGACCATCAAGGACAAGTAGTTGTATTCCAGGGCCGTGTGTCTACTCATGCTAACAACAAGGTTGATTGTCACTCAAGGATTGGATCATTTTCCAACTTCCATAAACACGTTCCCACATCTTGATACGCTTGTGATGCCACTAAAAAAACATTCACACGTGGATTCTTCTCTACTTGCCTCCAAATCAATAGTTTAACTGAAAATCTGTGGCAAATCTTTACATCAGAGTTGATCCATGTACATGACATTGGACATGCATGCCTTTGTAAAGCATATCAGCATGTATGATGATCTGCCATATCAACATACAACATTGTGGATAACTGATTATTTATTGTAAAGAAAGAACCATTTACATATGTGCAACTACTCCTAGGCATTGGAAAATCCCACTATAAAATATTTTAGTACATTTTGTAACATGCATATTCAAGTAAACATAAAAATTCAACAATCCGATGATGGTTTGTGCAAGCATGTGTGTGGCATTTTGAGCAAGAATTTTTCCTTGGTTATGCTGTCAATACGAGGTGAATTTGTGAATGTATACATAGACACAAAGAGTCCCTCATCTTGTATGCAATTTTTCATCATCAGAAGTGGTGACAAGTGACAGTGCTCTCACCATTGATGACCAATGGAAGGACACAATATAAACAATGTAGAACGTAATACAGATGATGTGGCAGACATGACATGGCCCTTCATGATCTAAGTTACAGACCTCTATCTCGCGCAAGTATTTTACAAAGCCTAGAAAACCTATAAAACCATCCCAATATGCTAATGGTGTAGGTTACAAGATGATCGTTTTTGCACATCCCTCGCTCCATCCAATGGCAGAGTTGAGTTAGTGTAATTACAATACTTTACGCTAGAACTCATCCTCCTCTAGATAGCAAAGAATTCAAAACTTCTCACGTCTCTTGGAAGCTAATAATGTGCACATGGAGAACCCCTTGTAAAATGAAATGCCTACCATGGAGATGAGCAACAATACGAATGCATTGTCCAACCTCTTTCTGAGTTAGCAGTAACCACCTCATGCATAACGGTTGTAAGAACAGGTAGTACACAAATAGCAATAGTGCTTTGCGCAAAAAACGTTTGCACAAGATCAACATCCATTTGCACTTTAGCATTGGCAGTTAGTGCACTTGTTATAGTAGCGATAGCCAATTAGCTTGTAAAGCTAGTGCTACAGCAGCAGCCGCAACATCAGGCATGCGCTGAACAATAGCAAGAAAGGCTACATCAGTAGAAACACGCAAAGTAGCCACAGTAAGAAAATCAGTAGTCATAGCAACCATTGTTGCAACAACAATAGCAACCAGCATATAAGGAGCAACAAAAAATACCACAATAGCACCAACGTGTGTTGAAACATCAACAACAAGACGATCTCCTTGAAATGAAAAGAAAGGAATTTTCCATTTTTCCAAATGGAGTGCAAGTTCAAGATGCAAGTGGCGAGTAACTCCATTGCAATAAGGAATTCCATTTGAGGGGAAATGAAAAAAGCTCAACTGGTTGCACCATAAATATATCTGCAGTTTAAAAAGAAGGTATGTTTGCTTAGCTACATGAGATGACCACAATCAAAATGGTCATATAGAAGTCCCTTGTTGGAGATAACCTCGGGATCCCTCTCAAAATTATAGATGAATATTTTGCATTCGTTCGCATATAGCAAAACCTAGACAGTTTCCTTTGGGAAACTTGTTCAAAACAATCATGAAAACATCATTTTACAATTATTTATGGTAAATTATGTGAAATCCATATGTGATGAGATCAAGACATAGTGAAAAATTCCTGTTGATGATTTCTTGAGAAGTGGCACTCTCTTCTCTTGTCCATCATTTTCATCATCTTGTGCCTAAATAAATTTTCCAACATGTCGTTCAATATTTCTCTACAAAACATTTTCTTGGTCAATTGGCAAGAAAGGATAAAATGATATCTCTGGCTTTATTTCTAGGCCACAAACTCCAGTTGACAAGGAATTGTGCAAATGACATGAAAATGAGCTTGCATCATACTCCACATGTTTTATTCCACTTATTCTTGAGTATACTGTTTTTAACAGTTCAATATAGTTAGCAAAAGAATAGCTCATACTATTGGATCAGACGACCAAAGAGACAAATCAGTGCAGGCAGATGCCACTTTTGTTCTCCCCTCCAATGATAAAAAATCATAAGGGTGCGTGTCACCAGTAGAAGACCCATGTGTCAATCAAGCACTCTAGCAATTATTGACATGTGATCACGGAGCTTGTTCCACAAACAACAAAGGCATGTGAAGAAGTGTCTTAAGGAGTTTTCCATGTTGAATGAGACAAATGTTTATTCCCCATCATTTGAGGGAGTAAATGAAGTCCTTTTTCTCACCTTGCACCCTGTAATGCTACAATCCAACCATGTGCCAAAGTTAGAATTCATTTGTTGATGAAGTTACGACCACTTCTCACATAAAATAGTCACTTTCTGGTGGATCATTGTTGATATAATTGTTTACAAGATAAACGAGAGTTGCCTTCTCACCAGCGCTACACAAGATCAATTTCTGTATAAGAACCTGTATGTCTTCCTTTTTTAGAATACCCCTCTTGTTTTTCCGCATGCCAAAGCCAACAGAGACTTTTCTTACTTTTGAAGTCATGTCCATGTGTTTTGGAAGATGTTTCTGTGGAGGATTCACAGAAAAAATATACAAAAAAAATGAATAACCACATCCAATGTCTCCATTACGCATCATGAAAGCAATTCAATCATAAACCAATTCATCTGGATGTTTTCCATACACTAAGTAGAATTTCCCGAATCCATCAACCTATATCGGCCAGATTTATGCTTGCATGGCCTTCACAAGCATCATTATGCGTGCGAGTGAAACGTCACACAACCATGTGTTGCCATTTGTGAATATTCATTACAAGACAATGCCAAGACCCAAAGCACCACACCATAGGTGAACGTTGTTAAGGCAGTGATGATGGATATAACAAGATTATGGCTGTCTATGATAAAGCAAGATCATGACGTACTTGAAAACTATGTACAAGTGACAAAATACATGCCTATTTAGTTTCATGGCTTACATCATAAATTTTTTTCTATTTTTTTACCTCAAAATCACAACAGAAATTAGAGTTTTGGAATGGAAATTCTTACAAACAAATAACAATAAAATAATTTATCATCACCAAAGACACACCTCCCGCCATTCCTCACAGCATGGATATGTTTCTGTCTTTGGTGTTGGATTTTTTGTGTTGAATTGGGATTAAATGAAATTTGCAATCCATTTTTACAGATTCCTCACATTGACTACTGGCTTGGATACTGAATAGCTTAAACATCAGTGTGCTTCAATGAGAAAATCGTGGGCCACTCACAAGGGATTGTAATTTTGCAATACACATACATGATACGCTGGGAGGGTTTGCAATGCTAGTAGATTTAGAGGTATCTAAAGCTCTCTATCAGCCAACTGCATGTGGATCATGTGTTGCCAATATGCCCTACACATCATTGTTTTGCGTGGGCCACTCACAAGGGATTGTAATTTTGCAAAATTACAATCCCTTTTGAGTAGCCAATATGCCCTACACATCATTTTTTTGCATGAAGATGTTTATGAAATACCAGCCCTAAAGTAAAGGAACGTACGAGTAGAGGTAATGAGCTAGGCCCCCATGATAAAGGTATGTCAACAGGGACCCATCCTATGGCAGGGATAAGTTGATGTCATTGCAATCCCAGTCTGTAGGCAAATCATCCAGCGTATGTGTCATCATCCTCATCATTTGCCTTAATGGTACTACGAATGTTTCCTTCCCTTGAACTTCATGCAGCTCAGACTAGTTGGCACAGGGCTAGACTATTCTTTGTTCCCCTTCAGTGGGTTGCTTCCTTGTTCTGGGTTCTCCATTTAATGAAAATCCTTGAGATCACATTTCTAGCTGAAGAGCATTAGGATCAAGGAAAGGAAAACCCCTAGAGATCAGTGCTACAGCTCTCAGAGGTGGTCATGAAGGTGATGTGGATAGGTTGAGAGCGTGCACTTCATTAGTATTTGTCAACATTATTAGGAATTGGCAAAGCACATTTGCATCACTCAAGATTTTTTTTCAACAATTGCTTCACAGTGTGAAAAAGTATGCTTTCTTGGGTCTTGTGTCTAATTTCTTTTCTCCATCTTGAAAGAAAGCACTCTCAAGCTTGGCACCTCCAATGTTTTTACCGCACATCCACACCAAAACATACAAATTTGTCCTAGCTAAGAATAGCATAACCAAAACAACATTGATGAAAAAACATACAAGGTGCCTATTGGGTATGCAAAATGACCTTGGCCATGATAGGCTCATTGGGCTGTTGACCAAAATCCACTACAAGATTTACTTGTAGAGAGCCAAAAACCAACGCGCTCACAAGGCTATAAATACTGTGTCACGGTTACAATGTCTATTTCTCCAAGATGGAGGGGACAAAGAAGTCTGGCCGGAGTCATAGATTTTCACCAATTGTTGTGGACTCACGTTTTTTCTAGTTATCTTACATATGTGACATGGAAATTTCATGGAATACTTGTTCACTTGGATAAGGGACATGTTTGCATGCCATATCACTGAGCTAGATGGTGGGTCAATGGGTCTTGGATGCGTTGACAATCGACATGCTCATGTTTGACGTTCAGGCTCGGGCAATATCGGGTTCTGATGTGTTGGTGGTAAGCATATCTACAAAATTCACACAACAGGTTTCAATAACACATGATTGCCTTTTATGAAAATAGGGAAATTCTATAAATTCGTTTTCTTCTTCATTGTCTTCCTCTTTGAATTCTGCACAAACGATATGCAAGCATCATCCTTATTGTAGATAAACTCTCGTGAATGAAACCCATGACCTGTTCTCAGGGCATTGTCCTATGTAATCCTTCTTGCATAGTTTTCTTGGATGTGAATGAACAGATTTAGAAAGAATCTTCTCTTTCATCACTTTGATAGCTTTGCTTTTAGGAATTTTGTCCTCTTTGTTGCTTTCTTCCAGCCAACCACCAACCAACTGCAATTTGTTATGTGTAAAGCTATTGCATTTTGGATCCTCCATTGTCCTGCTAGTGGTAAAAAACCGCGTCTAAACCACATTTGTTCATACCTTCAAATCACATAAATGAAAGGATCAACCAGTTTTGTGATTGAGAAAAAGCATAATCAACCACCCGCAACCTGACCCTTCTTGTAGGAGATATATTATCTACACTAGACATGTGACGGTTGAAGAGAAAACTCATCACTGATCGGGGAAGACTGGCACCCGGGCTGATTCATTCACGAGCACACCTGCCATGTACATATGAAAAGAATTTACAAAATGGGGGTATCTCAGAGCCACTACAAAAGTTTTTCTTGCAATGTATGTCTGCAATGAACACATCCGTAGGAAGAGAGTCCATGTAGACACATAAGAAAAGCAACACCGCATAAGGATGGATGGTTGAAAAGTGGTTAAACATGTAAAAATAACAGTTAAAATGAGGTTCGCTCAAGCATGTGTGATGGAGACCATCCCGTATCAAAGATAGCCAAGAACATCACTTGAAAAACATGCCATACACAACCAAAGGAGGATGGTTTTCAGTTTTCAAAATGCCTTGTCCGCATAAAGAAGGGCGCAAGCGCGGGTCGTCCTCCATTTCTGACTGGTACAGCAAAGATCATGCATAACAATACTGGATGGTATGGGCCAAATCAAAGTATTGAGATATTAGTAAGTGGCAACTCGAAGAAGGGGAGTATCCTGGGCTATCAATCCAGTGGCATATGGTGACATAGCTCTAGAAGGGGCAAAATATGTAGCATAGATGACCCATGCAGGATGTGCGGAGTTTTGAGGCAGATATGTTACAAATTCCCCTAGGGGTAAAACACACAAAAAGGAGAGGATGCGTGTGATGCTCATTCTTGTAGAGCAAGATCCCACCACAAGAGCTTGTCGGTACATTGTGGTGCGTGAGTGAAAATGTATTGATTGTAGATTACATCGGACATAATGTTGAGAGACTTGCCAGAACTTCACTTTGAGGCTTCCATACGTGGCAATTTTAGCTACAGAATGAATGTATAAAGTCAATGTACAAAACAAATACAAGAGTTCTGCTTTCCAAGACCGTTTGGGTGAATTATAATTGGTAGAAAATGGGTAGAATACCTTCAACTTGTAATGAACTACTCAAATATGAATACCTTTGTGTTACCATTGTATTTGATGTTCATATCATAGGAAGTCCATGAAAAAAGAGTACATTTTTGACATTCTAAAGATTGGCAATAGCTATGATTTGTTACTATCAATACATAGAAATGAGAAATACTTACAATATGAATACAACATACGTTCAGACTTGTAAAGAACGTTATCGGTATCCTGATTGCTATAAGTAAAATTCTTTGATTTTTCAACTGTGTGCCCCTAGTGCATTCCTGTCCTCCAAAGGAAAACATGGAACTCCTTGCGTCATTTCTAAGAATGTGACACTATGATGGGTTTGGTAAATACCGTGCTTTCTTTGTTAACACCATTGATTTCTTAATGAACGATTTTCCCAGGTGTTCCTTGGCGTTTCTTTCAATTGCAATGAACGATGGGAAAACTCAACTGTGGAACAAGGTGAATACCTGTGCAAGCTTTTACAAGAGTATTAATCCAATGTGGTACTTTTCAAAAAAGGACATACATCGAAGAAGTTCTGGTAATGCGTTGGGTTTCTGAGTACCTATTGACGTAATGGAGGTCCTAACCCTGTTGAAATTCAATGTAATGTATGTGTTACTTGTGTGGTAAGTTCCTTCTAACATCAATGATGTCTATTGATGATGGGCCAAGGAGGCATTGGAATCATGGGTAGTGGCCAATACCATACTAGGATACATGGCATCTTCGAAAGAAGTGGTGTTTTTGGTTGTGTTTCATACCATATGAATGAGTGTATTAAGTTGAATTCCCTTCCACATTTTCACTAGCCACATACTGTCGATGAAACCAAAGGTGAGAGGGTAAATGAAAGATTTGATGGTTGAATGAATGGTGAGATAGAATTTTGGAACAATGGATGATTAATTAAAACCATTGAAATATTTACTGAAAAAAATCATGAATGACTGATTGCTTGTATGGATGTATGAATGGATGGAACACTGGATGGATGCATGAATAAATGAGTGTATGAATGGTAAGAATGAGTGAAAAAATGCATGGATGGATGAATGCCTGAATTCATTGACAAATGAATGCTCAAATAGAGAAATGGATGAATTAATGTTTGGATGAATACATGAATGAATGAATGAATCAGTGAAAGAGTGAATGAATGAAGGTAAGTTTTCATTTATGAGGAAATTAACAAATTGATGAAAATATAGAATGATCGAATGGATGAGTTAATGGATTCATAAATGAAGATACAGAACAAGTGAATGCATTAATGAGAGCATGAAATGGTGAATGCACAAATGAACGAAGGAATGCATCAATGGATGAATGAATGATTGAATGTTTGGTGTAGTAAATGCATGATTGAATGAATAAATGAATTTATAAATCGAAAACTTAATTCATGAAAGAATTGTTGGAAATGACATAGTTTGTGTCCAAACTCATTCTGATGAGAGCAAAAGGGCAAGAGGGCCAGGGGAGAGGTCGCCACTCTCTCCCCTGACCCTCGCCTACAACTACTCTGCTCTACTCTGCTGTCTGTCCTGTCGGGGTCAGGAGAGAGGGTAGTCCCGTGCCTCCCCTGCCCATGGTACCTGTGTTCTGGAAGTACAGTTGAGGGGCAGACGGATATATCTCTGGAGGTTTTGCACAAGTATACCTTGTGGTGCGAGCGACCAAGCGAAAGCGAGGGAAGCGGACGAGATGCTGATGTGGCACACCAATGCCGGAAGACGCTTTGCTGTCCGGTCAATCATCAACCGAGGCGTCACCTGAAGATCGGAGCGGACAGACTTCTGAGGCAGGAGGCTCCGGACTTGCAACACTTGTACTGTTTGCTACTACTCATTCAGCTACTAGCGTATTTAGTAGATGTAGTCGTTCTTTGTCATTTCTCAATGAAATCAAGTGATTCTTTCACTGTTCATTCGTCTGGACACATCTCCTGTGTTCCAGCTTCTCTGATCAAGCAACTCAGGCTTGTGCAGTGTGTACTGATGACAGATGCGTGACGGAAGGTCCATTCATGACTCTCACGCATGGCAGCAGAAGCAAACCGAGCAGAAGCAACACCATTTGACCTGAACAGCATTCAAGAACCTGGGGGACTATTTTTCTAACACGTGGTATCAGAGCAGGGTGCCATTTTGAGGTCCACGGCACCAAACCGTGAAGAACTACACCTACCAGAACACGGATTTCTTTCAGGAGCAACAAGTCACGCGGAGAATCCAAATCATGGCGACGTTCAACGGAGATCAATTCAAGCTTGAACCTTTTGATGGAGATAACTATCACAAGTTCGCATTTGATATCAAACTGATACTCTTGAACAAGGGCCTTTGGGGGTTGGTCTCTGACCCACCCGGAGAGACATTGGATGCTGCTGCCACTCCCGAGCAGAAAGTGATATGGCAAAGAAGATGCGATCAAGCATTCTCCATCATCGCACTACATGTTACGGAACGCCTGAAGTTTCTTATCTGTGACAACAATGCAACTCTGGACCCGCGAAAAGCCTGGCAGGCTCTGAAGCTGAGATACGACAAAGTAAGCGATCTAGAGCTCAGTATTCTTCTCAAGGAGTTCCATCGACAGAAAATGGCTGACGGGACAAGACTGGAAGATCATATTACATACATCAAGACACTTGCAAGCAGGATTTCAGGTATGGGAGAAAACATCTCCGAGCGAGTCATGATCCTCACTCTTTTCATCGGCCTCCCCAGCAGATTCGATTCAACTGTTGAACGACTCCTGACTTTTCAAGACCAAGGAAGACTCTTTGATGAACGACTGAAAGCTCTTGAAGCAAATCAAGGCGGAGGCAATAACGCAAACCAACAGGCAGTTGTACCAGCCGGTGGAGCCGTAACTCCCTACAAACTGACAATGGAAAAGGCGTGTGAAGCTCTTTTGCACACTGAAGACAAGCTCATCAAGGAGGCCGGAGGAGAGTCAGCATTGTATACTTCCCTACAAAATCAGCGGCAGAAAAAATTTGAAGGGTACGGCAACAACAGAGGTTATGGAAAGGGACGGCTGGCATCATCCTCCGGATCTGAATATCGTTCAACACATCATCACCAAGAGCTGCTACCGTTCCATCCAAGCAACCTGAGACATCAAGGATCGTCTTCACAGGATGAGAACCGGTTTGCCAACGTAACATGCTACAAATGCGGCAAGAAAGGACACACGTTCCGCNGGCAGAAAAAATTTGAAGGGTACGGCAACAACAGAGGTTATGGAAAGGGACGGCTGGCATCATCCTCCGGATCTGAATATCGTTCAACACATCATCACCAAGAGCTGCTACCGTTCCATCCAAGCAACCTGAGACATCAAGGATCGTCTTCACAGGATGAGAACCGGTTTGCCAACGTAACATGCTACAAATGCGGCAAGAAAGGACACACGTTCCGCGTATGCTCCCTACCACGACGAGGTTCTCCGCAACAACATCATGCTCTCCTGACCTCAGTCGTGCAAGATGTCAAAGAAGCAGTCACCAAGCTGGCTGAGATTACAGCAATTCAACTCAATTCTGAAGGATGTCAGAATTCCGATCCACAGAAACCAGCACAGAGCTCTCTCTCACAGCTGCACTCTGATAAGCTGGGAAACTCATACCTGTGCCAAGGAGATGAAGCCGGTGTATTCTCTGATTTTCCCAAGGCTGCAGGAAACTGCCCATCTGCTCAAGTTCCCAGAGACGACCCTGATGACCACAGCCATCTTGTGCTCGAAGAGATGGCATTCTGCTCCATCGACAGTGCCTTTCTCATCGCAGCAGGGATCCTCGCTTGGATCATTGACTCAGGGTGCACTCGTCACATGACTTGTCACAAGTCCTGGTTTATCAACTACAAGGATCTGGCAGCTCCGACAGCAGTTCGGATTGGAGATGGTCGTGTCATCCCTGCAATTGGAATCGGCACAGTTCGTGTGGCAATGGAGTTGGAGGGAAAAACCACTGTGCGTCTGTTTACAGATACTCTGTACATTCCTGATCTGGCTGCTAACCTTCTCTCTGTGACCAGACTCAACGATAAGGGACTCAAGGTTACATTCGACACTGACAAAGACTGCAAGGTCTACAACAAGGAGGGCAAGACCACAGCGATCGCCCGCCGTCAAGGCAAATTAACCATCCTCGACACCAAGGCACCTCCACCGCTATCTCCGACAGCTGAAGAACCAGAGATGGCCTTTGCAGCAAGCACTGAACCAACTCCTAATCATGAAGGATCCAACAATCCCCTTGTTGGGGGAACCTCCCTGACCACGCTATGGCATCAGCGACTTGGACATGTGGGCCATCAGACTCTCCACTAAATGGCTGCGAAAGGCATGGTCCATGACCTTCCTCGCTCCCTTGCTGCAGAGCCAGAAAAACCCTGCACAGGATGTCTTGCAGGGAAGCAGACACAAGCACCATTCCCTTCTTACTCTGAACACTCCACCAAACAACGCCTGGAGCTAATTCATATGGACCTCTGCTACCTGAAGGAGAAATCCATGGCCGGCAAGAGCTACTTCCTGGTTCTCCTTGACGATTACAGCCATTTTGTTTGGGTGAAATTTCTCCGGTACAAGTCTGAAGCACCGGACATCATCATGTCCTGGATTCGAGAGATTGAGAATCAGTCAGACATCACCATCAAGAAGGTACGCAGTGACAATGGTGGTGAGTTTGTCAACAGCGTCCTTCAGCGATATTTTGACGGCAAAGGCATCATACATCAGACCACCGTTCCGCTCACTCCTCAACAGAACGGGAAAGCAGAACGTATGAACCGGACTCTGCTTGATCGCGCCCGCACCATGCTGCACACTGCTGGCTTCTCAACCAAGTTCTGGGCAGAGGCAATCGCCACGGCCGCTTTCATCACTAACCGGCTACCCACAAAGAAGCTACCTGCAGGTACCAACACCCCATACGAAGCTTGGAGTGGACATCGCCCCAATGTTAGCTATCTCCGCATCTTCGGATGCACCGCATACGCTTGGATCCATCCTGAGAAGCGCACCAAGCTGGGTTCACACAACAGAAAGGGATACCTGCTGGGCTACGAGGAAGGCGGCAATGCCTACCGACTCTGGGACAACGACACCAAAACTGTCTTTCGCAGCAGAAGTGTTACCTTTGACGAAAGTTTCCAGGATCGCACCATCGCCAGCACTGCACCCTCCCTCACACCGACCATTGCCCTCAATGATGATCCTGAAATCCAGCATCATCTGCAAAAATTCTCCGTTGACCTTACCCCAGACGAGCATGAAGGAGTTCTACCACCTG
This sequence comes from Penium margaritaceum, assembly GCA_023375785.1. Classification (NCBI taxonomy): domain Eukaryota; kingdom Viridiplantae; phylum Streptophyta; class Zygnematophyceae; order Desmidiales; family Peniaceae; genus Penium; species Penium margaritaceum. The sequence goes on along the minus strand of SZWC01002036.1, from coordinate 19,216 downwards.
TGGTTCCTGCAGAGCATCTGCCTGCATCAGCAGCAGTTCCTCTGAAAGAACTTCTCCAACATCAATCATTACCACCTGTTCCAGTTTCTGTAGCTCCACCTCGCCGGTCAGAACGCATCGCTCAATGAAATGAATCTATTGTCCTCCTCAGTGATGAAATTTCTGACGACGCAGACTCAGACATTGCCTTTGTGACTCAAATTGTTGATCCTGTGAGTTACAAGGATGCCATGCTCAGACCCGAAGGAGCTCACTGGCATGCAGCTGCAGTGGAAGAATTTGAGCAGCTCAAGAAGCAGCAGACCTGGACCCTTGTTCCCCGGCCTGCTAACACCCCCGTGGTCACCTGCAAGTGGGTCTTCAAAACCAAGCTTGACGCCAACGGCGATCCCTGCAGGTACAAGGCCAGACTTGTGGCTCGTGGCTTCAGCCAAATTCATGGTGTAAACTACAGTGACACCTTCGCTCCTGTTGCCAAGTATTCCTCTATCCGCGTGATCTTGGCCCTTGCTGCAGCCAACAGCTGGCACCTTCATCAGATGGACGTTAAATCCGCTTTTCTGAACGGTGACTTGGAAGAGACTGTGTACATGATACAGCCTGAGGGTTTCGTTGAGCAGGGGGGGGAACATCTGGTATGCCTGCTCAACAAATCCCTCTATGGTCTCAAACAGGCTCCTCGCCAGTGGAACAAAAAGATCCACGACTTTTTTCTGTCCCAGGAGCTGCAGCGCCTGCACTCAGATCACTCTGTCTACTTTCGTCACGGCCCTGCAACGCTTGGTGTGATCCTGTACGTGGACGAACTTATCATTTTTGGTCCCTCACTCCAGATCATCACCACCTTCAAGCAACAGCTTTCTCTCACTTTCAAAATGCAAGACATGGGACAGCTTACCTACTACCTTGGAATCCAGGTCAACCACGACATGTTTCAGCCACAGGTTCTCTTGTCCCAGGCCTCCTATGTTCAGCGCATGGCCGAAAATTTCACCTTGGGCAAGCTGCGGCCATCTCCACCCCTCTGGTTCCCAACCATGGCCTTACCAAGCCACCCACAGCTGACATGCTCACCTCGCCTGCTGAGGCAAAGGTTTATCCCAGCATGGTGGGCTCATTGATGTACGCATCGGTCGGCACTCGTCCCGACCTGTCTTACGCAGTGGGCATTCTCAGTCAGGGGTGCAAGGCTCCTACCAAGGATCACCTCATTGCAGCAAAACGGTGCATCCGCTATCTGCGCAGTACCACCACCATGGCCATTCGGTACACAAAAACCTCAGGCCCGCTTCTCACAGGTTTTTGTGATGCTGACCTCTCCGGTGATCAAAGCAACAGCAAGTCTACATCAGGTTATGTCTTCAAAATCAATGGCGGACCCGTATCTTGGCGATCCAAGAAACAAACTGTTGTGGCACTCTCCTCAACCGAGGCTGAATATATTGCCCAAAGCGAGTGCACACGCGAAGCCGTGTGGCTCCACATGCTACTTGCTGAACTCGGTTTTGATCAGCTGGAACCGACAACCATTTTCTGTGACAATCAGAGCGCCATTGCACTCGCTGACGATCCTGTGCTGCATGATAGAACAAAGCATGTGAAGCGTCAATTCCACTATGTTTGTGATGCAGTTGCTGAAGGAGAAGTAGAGATGGTGTACGTTGACACCAAACGACAGGAAGCAGACATCCTCACCAAGTCACTCGATGCAAAACAACACCTGGAACTGTGCGATCGCATGGGACTCATCCGCACCTGATGCGGCTCGGTCCATGCTACAAAACAGGGCAGCGCACGAACAAGTGACAAATCGCACGCGCAAAAACTGTGCTGATTGACTCATTGACTCGAGTGCTTGACTTCTTGACCGCGAGCGACGAGTGGGGCAGTGGGGGACACCGTATAAACCGTGGTCTATTTTCGACCTACGGTGTGAGGATGAGAGGAAAGGCACTGGTCCCACATCTCTTCCTCGCAAATCTTAAAAGAATGCTATTATCTACCCACCTACCCCTCAGTCTCTGAACAAATGCACCAATTGGAATGTTCCGAAATTGAAGGGGGGTACGAAGCCATCCAGAAATGCTCAACACAAACACGCTGGAATAATCATCAAGTTACGACGAATGAGATTGGACCAAAAAGGGGGGAATGTTGGAAATGACATAGTTTGTGTCCAAACTCATTCTGATGAGAGCAAAAGGGCAAGAGGGCCAGGGGAGAGGTCGCCACTCTCTCCCCTGACCCTCGCCTACAACTACTCTGCTCTACTCTGCTGTCTGTCCTGTTGGGGTCAGGAGAGAGGGTAGTCCCGTGCCTCCCCTGCCCATGGTACCTGTGTTCTGGAAGTACAGTTGAGGGGCAGACGGATATATCTCTGGAGGTTTTGCACAAGTATACCTTGTGGTGCGAGCGACCAAGCGGAAGCGAGGGAAGCGGACGAGATGCTGATGTGGCACACCAATGCCGGAAGACGCTTTGCTGTCCGGTCAATCATCGACCGAGGCGTCACCTGAAGATCGGAGCGGACAGACTTCTGAGGCAGGAGGCTCCGGACTTGCAGCACTTGTACTGTTTGCTACTACTCATTCAGCTACTAGCGTATTTAGTAGATGTAGTCGTTCTTTGTCATTTCTCAATGAAATCAAGTGATTCTTTCACTGTTCATTCGTCTGGACACATCTCCTGTGTTCCAGCTTCTCTGATCAAGCAACTCAGGCTTGTACAGTGTGTACTGATGACAGATGCGTGACGGAAGGTCCACTCATGACTCTCACGCATGGCAGCAGAAGCAAACCGAGCAGAAGCAACACCATTTGACCTGAACAGCATTCAAGAACCTGGGGGACTATTGTTCTAACAAGAATAAATTACTTCACTAATGAATGAATAGATGGATAAACGAATGATTGAATTAATGAATGAATTCATGGATGAATGATTGAATCTATTGATGGCAGATGAATGCGTGAATGGTTTTTTTGAATGAATGGATCTATGTATTAATTAGTGCAGAAATTAATGCATGAATGAATACATAAATGAATGAATAAATAAATGGAAATCAATCATGCATTTATGGATAAAACAATATTTTTTCAGTCAATCGATGGATGAATTAATGAATAAAGATATGAATGAAGGGATTAATGACCGAATGAATGAATGAAGTGATGGATGAATGAGTGGATGTGTGATTGAAGGGATTTATGAATGATTAAATACATGGATGAATTGAAACATGCATGTATTATTCACTGAAATAATGAGTTCATGACTCTATGAAAGGATGAGTGGATGTATAAATGTATTTTTATTAATGAATGAAGGAATCCTTGAACCTATTAATGCATTATTTAATGAATTAATCAATGAATGATGGAAAAAAACATGAATTGACTAAGTAATTGAGGTTTTATGTATTTAATTTATCAACTAATGAATGCGCTTCCAAGTAAATGGATGAATAAATTCATGAACGAATGAATTAATTTGTCAATTAAGAAATTCATGCATAAATCAACAGATGAATGAATGGATGAGTAGATGAATGAATGCTTTATTCCATGAGATCATTGTTTAGTTGTTGAATAGATCAATGAAGAAGTAGATTAATGAATTAATGAATAAACTATCGAACAAATGAATGAATTGACCAATGTTTTCATTATTAGTTTTTATCGCAATTAAGTTAACTTAGGAGTGAGTTTCATCTTGAATTTGGACTTGAATGAATAAATAAAGTGATGAATTCATGAATTAATGAATTGATATTTGAATTAATGGATTAATTAATGGATGAATGAAATAATGAATTAATGAAATTAATAAAATATACGAATTACTGAATAAATTAAGGAAAAAAATGAATTAATAAATTAATAAATGAAAAGAGATCTTAATTCATTGATTCAAGGACTGGATGGATGAACTAAACATTAATTACTTACTGAAGGAATAAATGAATGCATTCATGAATTCATGAATGGATGAATGGTTAGAGGAATGGATGAAAAGGATGGATCAATACATTAAAACGTGAATTCATGAACAAATTAATGAATAAATGAGTGCATGAGTGAAAAAATGAATGAATTATGGAATGAATGAATGAATTGTTTAATGAATTCATGAATATTTCATTGAATGAATTGATTAATGAAAACTTAAATTGATGAATTGATGAATAAACGAATTAATGAATTTCAAGATGAATGAATTCACTGAATAGATTCCATGAATGAATGGATGATTCAAAATTAATGAATGAAAAGAAAAAAAACTGAATCAATCAATGAATTATATAGAAATAGATGTAAAAATGCAAACGAATGTCGACATGGATCTGGTATGGTATGGACATAGACATTTAAATAGACATGGATATGGATTTGAATGTAGATGTGGACATGGAGGTCGATAAGGGTATTTGAACACCATGGATGAGGTGATCGAAGTAAGCATGGGTGTGGAAATGCATGTGGACGTGGATATGGATGCATATATAGCTTTCGTCATGGAAGTGGTAGTGCGCATACATCATGTCACACATGTGGCCATGGAGATGAAGAAATACATCCACATAGACATATAAAATATTGGACTTAATGCAGAACACTGACAGTTCAATTGTTTCAACATGCATTTTGTGTTGAAACCCGTGGTCCTTCAGAGTTCTGAATTCAATCCAACAGTTCATATAAACATGTGGATGTCCTTCTCCATTTTGATGGCAAACTTCATGATATGATGCATATTCACGACCACATCCATGGCCACAAATCTATTTATATCAAAATCCCCTTCCACATGCTCTACCATATTGAGGTCGAATTCCAACTCCACGTCCATGGTTGTCCCATATCTACGTACGTGTGCACAGAAAAGTTTACATCCATGTCTATATCCATGTATAAATCTATTTCCATACCATACCATATCGATGTCAAGAGTCATTTCAATTTCCATGTCCAAGCCCATGTCCATGCCCATGTTCATTTCCATGTTCATGTTCATATCCATATATAGCCATGTGTATGTCCTCAAGTACGTGTGAAATGGCACATGAGTGACATCTCAAAGGGCACTCATGATGGCAATAATGTTTCCGTACAAGCTTAACCATCCTTTCATATTCTGACCTATTTCCATATATCTGTACATGTATCATGCATGATTAGTTAGATTTACATCCAAAATGAAATTTTCATCTTTGAGTGTTAAACCTTAACATAAGAATAATGAATACATTGGTACATCATACATTCATATCTTTCTAGTGAGGAGTTCAAGGATCGTAAAAACAATTATTTTTTACACATGAAGTAGGTTTTCACATAGGATAGATGTGTTGTTTATGATATTTCATATTGACATAAATACCTAAAATCATGTCATTTCATTGATGATACACATGGATTCATCATATGTTGAAGAAAATGAACTGTTTAGAGCAAGAAGTAGGAAAACTAGGAACAAATGGGCATACATATGCATATGCTGGGGCAATGGATACGGACGCACCATCCAAGTTTGATTGGAGAGCACATACACTGACCTGACGGCTTGAAGTCGCTGACCAGTTCCAGCTCCATGTTGGGACAAATCCTATCTGGGGCAATCCCATGACATGGCCTGCCCTAATGGGACACTGTGCATCACTAACTAGTTCAACATGACAGCATAAGTATGGATGCCTAGCTATCACATGCATCACAGCTCAACACCACCCATCAAGACACGGTTATCAAAGTACACAACTAACTAGTTCAACATGACAATGTAAGTTATAATTCTCAGTGCGGGTGGAGACAGAACTCAAAGAATGGGACATAAGTTGATGGGCCACTAGCAATGGTTGGGGCAGTTGAAATTTTTGTGGCCGGTGTGGATCATGAAAAGAGGACAAACTTGACCAGGTACAACGTCTATCCAATGCCTGTTGTGGATAAGGGTGGTACAGGACTGTGTACAGAAGTGATGTTAACGCTGGAGGGCATAGCAGCGCAAAGTGCACAACACCAATAGCGCGACATCGCCGACGCATGGGGTGGAGAAGCATGAGAATTGCTACCAATACCTTGACAGATCCCTGCAAGCTGTAGAAAAGAATGTATAGAGGAGAAGGTAAACCAAGCCACGTGCCATGTGCTTGTGCACATGGCACATGGTACACGAGGCACAGCCGAGAGTAGTGGTTGAGTACTAGGAAATGGCGTGGTGCAAAGAAGAGAACGAGATGGAGGATGAGGAAGAAAAATGCAAGGAAGAGGAAGGGGAAGTGAAGAAGGTGGAGGGAGAGGAGGAGAGGGTAAATGAGAATGAGGAGGAGTAGGAGGAGGTTCAGGAGAGGGAGGGGGGAGAGGAGACAAAGGAGGAGGAGGAGGGGGATGAGGAGGAGAAGAAGGAGGAGGAGGAAGAGTAGGAGGGGCAAGAGTTGGAGGAGGATGCTTAGGACGAGGGGAAGGAGGGGGAGAAGGAGGAGGGGGGAGGAGGAAGAGTAGGAGTGGGAAGACTTTGAGGATGCGTTGGAGGAGGGGGAGGAGAGGCAGGGGGAAGAGGAGGAGGAGGAGGAGGTAGAGGAAAAATAGGAAGAGAAGGGGAAGGAGGGGGGAGGGGGAATCGTTGGACGAGGATGCGTTGGAGGAGGGGGAGGAGAGGCAGGGGGAAGAGGAGGAGGAGGAGGAGGTAGAGGAAAAATAGGAAGAGAAGGGGAAGGAGGGGGAAGGGGGAATCGTTGGACGAGGATGCTTTGGAGGAGGGGGAGGAGTGGCATGGGGAAGAGGAGGAGGAGTAGGAGGAGGAGGAAGAGGAGGAGGAGAAGGAGGAGGGGGAGTTGGAGGAGGATGCTTTAGAGGAGGGGGAGGAGTGGGAGGAATAGGAGGAGGGGAAGGAGACGGAGATGGAGGAGGAGAAGGAGTAGGAGGAGGCGGAGGAGGGGGAAGATAATGAGGACAAGGTTGTTGGGAAGGTTGTAATGAAGGATGTGAGGAAAGACAAAGAGGAATAGAATGAGCAGAAGAGAATGAGGAACGGATGGGCTACGTGGAGGAAAGGAAGTGACTTGGAAATGACTATAGACAAGTCAGAAGGAAATGCGATGCTAGTGGAGTGTGCATCCAACAATTCAAAACATGAATCGTAAAGTTGGATGGCAGGGTCACAAAGGGTGTGAGAGGGGTTGGGAGGAGAGGAAAGGGGAGCAGATGCATGTGCTGGTGGTCGACAAGGACAAGGAGAGAAAGGTGCGAAGGGAAGGAGGTGGAGAAAAGGATGGAGGACAAGGCACGTAGAGGAAGGGAAGGATGCAATGGATTGGGAACGAAAACAGCTCATGAGGCCAAATGGTGCAAAGGAGAGAGAGGATGGGAGGTGAGAAGAGAAAGTTTAGGTGGGGGGCAAGGAGAGGTGAAAGCAATGGCGACGATGAAAAAAACGGAGACGGCAGCTGACTACGATGACAACTACGAAGGTAATTGCACAATGCTTTGATGATGATGGCGTAACAACGGCGACAACAATGCTGGTAAAGACGACAACAATGTCTGCAAATTCCACAATGAATACGGCTTTAAATGCAACTATGACTGCGGCCGCACCGACAATCGCAACGGTGGCGACGACACAAGTAACAACGATTACAAAGGCGATTGAATTACGCCTACGATGGTGACGGCGATGGCGACGGAGTAGGTGATGGCAAATGCGACGGTAATGGTGACTGCAGCGACGAAGGCCACATAGATGGGTGAAACAGTGACGATAATGAGGATGATGACAGCAACCCTGACGCAGATGATGCTGACGAGAACAATGACGATGACAAAGACGATGACAGAAAAGACGAAAGTGACTTCGACTATGAGTGTGATGGAGAGGGCGAATGCAACTGCGGCTATGATGGAAACGTTGATGGCAGCAAAGACCACAACAATGATGAAAAGGGAAGGAGGGAGAGAGGGAGGGCGGGAAGGAGAGAGGATATGGGAGGGTAGGGGAGTGGGTGTAAGGTGGGGAAGGAGGGGCTCGAGGGGAGAGAGACAGAGGACGACAAAGAGAGAGAGAGAGAGAGAGAGAGAGAGAGAGGGAGAGAGAGAGAGAGAGAGAGAGAGAGAGATAGAGAGAGAGATAGAGAAAGAGAGAACAAAAGAGAGAGAGAGAGGGTGGAAGATAGTGAGAGAGGGGTGGTATGCTGCATCAAAGCGAGGGGAAGAGAACTGGGGGGGAGCTAATGGGGGACATAGAGAGAAAGAGAGAGAGAGATAGAGAGAGAGAGAGAGAGA
>SZWC01002035.1:234478-250888 GCA_023375785.1 Penium margaritaceum | reverse complement strand
TGGCACAACTCTGGCACAACTCTGGCACAACTCTTGCACAACTCTGGCACAACTCTGGCACAACTCCAGCACAACTCTGGCACAACTCTGGTACAATTCTGGCACAACTCTGGCACAACTCTGAAACAACTCTGTCACATCTCTGGCACAACTCTGGCACAAGTCTGGCACAATTCTGGCACAACTCTGGTAGAAATCTGGCAAAAGTCTGACACAACTCTTGCAAAACTCTGGCACAATTCTGGCACAACTTTGGCACAACTCTGGCACAGCTCTGACACAACTCTGGCACAACTCTGGCACAACTCTGGCACAACTCTGGCACAACTCTGGTACAACTCTGGCACAACTCTGGCACAGCTCTGACACAACTCGGTCACATCTCCGGCACAACTCTAACACAACTCTGGCACAAATCTGGCACAACTGTGGAAAAACTCTGGCAAAAGTCTGACACAACTCTTACAAAACTCTGGCACAATTTTGGCACAACTCTGGCACAACTCTGGCACAACGCTGGCACAACTCTGGCACAACTCTAGCACAACTCTGGCATAACTCTGGCACTACTCTGGCACAACTCTGGCACAACTCTGGCACTACTCTGGCACAACTCTGGCACAACTCTGGCACTACTCTGGCACAACTCTGGCACAACTCTGGCACAACCCTGGCACAATTCTGGCACAACTCTGGCACAACTCTGGCACAACTCTGGCACAACTCTAGCACAACTCTGGCATAACACTGGCACTAGTCTGGCACAACTCTGGCACTACTCTGGCACAACTCTGGCACAACTCTGGCACAACTCTGGCACAACTCTGGCCTTCCCCTTTTCGCCTGCGCCTTTTTTCCCGCAGCTTTGCGCCTGCGCCTTTGCGGCTTTGTGGCTGCACATTTGCGCCTGCGCCTTTGCGCCCGCGCATTTCCGCCTGCTCCTTTGTGCCTCGGCCTTTGCGCCTGCGCCTTTCTGTTTGCGCCCTTGAACTTGCGCCTTTGGGCTTGCGCCTTTGCGCCTGCGCCTTTTTGCCTGCAACTTTGCACCTGCTCCTTTGCAGCTTTGTGCCTGCGAATTTGCGACTGCACCTTTCCGCCTGCGCCTTTGCGCCTGCGCCTTTGGGCCTGTGCCCTCGCGCCTGCACCTTTGCGCCTGCGCCTTCGCGCCTGCGCCTTCGCGCTTGCACCTTTGCGCCTGCGCCTTTGCACTTGTGCCTTTGTGCCTGCGCTTTTGCACCTACGCCTTTGTGCCTGCGCCTTTGCGCCTGCCCCTCTGAGCCTGCGCCTTTGCGCCTGCGCCTTTGTGCCTGCAGCTTTGCGCTTGCGCCTTTGAGTCTTTGTGCTTGCGCATTTGTAGTTGCGCCTTTGCACCTTTACCTTTCCGCCTGCGCCTTTGCGCCGCGGCCTGTGCGCCTACGCCTTTGAGCCTGTGCCTTTGCGCCTGCGCCTTTGTACCTGCACCTTTGCAGCTTTGTGCCTGTGCATTTGCGCCTGCGCCTTTGCGCCTGCGCCTTTGAACCTCACCTTTGCGCCTGCGCCTCTGCGTTTGCACCTTTGCGCCTACGCCTTTGCGCCTGCGCCTCTGCGCGTTTGCCTTTGTGTTTACGCCTGTACCTTTGCGCCTGCGCCTTTCCGCCTTTGCACCTGCGCCTTTCCCCTGTGCCTTTGTACCTACACCTTCGTGCCTGCTCCTTTGCGCCTGCGCCTTTGCGCCTGCGCCTTTGTGCCTGCGCCTTTGCGCCCGCGCCTTTGCACCTCCACCTTTGCACCCGCGCCTTTGCGCCCGCGCCTTTCCGCCTGCGCCTTTGCGCCTACGCCTATGTGCCTGCGCTTTTGCGCCTGTGCCTTTGCGCCTACGCCTTTGCACCTGCGTCTTTGCGTCTGCGCCTTTGCGCATGTGCCTTTGCGCCTGCACCTTTGCGCCTGCGCCTTTGCGCATGCACATTTGCACCTGCGCATTTGCGCCTGCACCTTTGCGCCCGCGATTTTGCGCCCACGATTTTTCGCATGTGCCTTTGTTTCCGCGCCTTTGCACCCGCACCTTTGCTTCCGCGCCTTTCCACCCGCGCCTTTGCGCCCACGCCTTTGCGCCCACGCCTTTGCGCCTGCGCCTTTGCACCCGCGCATTTGCGCCCACGCCTTTGCGCCCGCGCCTTTGCGCCAGCGCATTTGCACCTGCGCCTTTGCGCCGGCGTCATTACGCCTGTACCTTTACGCATGCGTCTTTGCGCCTGCGCCATTGTGCATGCTCTTTTGTGCATGCGCCTTTGTGCCTGAGCCTTTGCGCCTGTGCCTACACCTTTGCGCCTGCGCCTTTGCGCCTGCGCCTTCGCACCTGTGTCTTCGCACTTGGGCCTTTGTGCCTGCGCCTTTGCGCCTGCGCCTTTGCGACTACGCCTTTGCACCTGCGCCTTTCCTTCAGAGCCTTTGCACATGCACCTTTGTGCCTATGACTTTGCGCCTGCGCCTTTCCGCCTGCACCTTTCTGCCTGCCCCTTTACGCCTGCGCCTTTGCGCCTGCGCCTTTGCCCCTGCGCCTTTGCGCTTGCGCCTTGCGCATGTGCCTTTAAACCTTCGCCTTTGTACCTGCGCCTTTGCGCCTGCACCTTTACGCCTACACCTTTGCGCCTCGCCTATGCGCCTGCGCCTTTGCACCTGCGCCTTCGCGCCTGTGCCTTTGCGCCTGCGCCTTTGCGTTTGCACCGTTGCGCCTACGCCTTTGCGCCTACGCCTTTCCTTCTGCGCCTTTGCACCTGCACCTTTGCGCCTGCGCCTTCGCGCCTGCGCCTTTGCGCCTGCGCTTTGCACCTGCGCCTTTGCGCCTGCGCTTTGCACCTGCGCCTTTGCGCCTGCGCTTTGCACCTGCGCCTTTGCGCCTGCGCTTTGCACCTGCGCCTTTGCGCCTGCGCTTTGCACCTGCGCCTTTGCGCCTGCGCTTTGCACCTGCGCCTTTGCGCCTGCGCTTTGCACCTGCGCCTTTGCGCCTGCGCTTTGCACCTGCGCCTTTGCGCCTGCGCTTTGCACCTGCGCCTTTGCGCCTGCGCTTTGCACCTGCGCCTTTGCGCCTGCGCTTTGCACCTGCGCCTTTGCGCCTGCGCTTTGCACCTGCGCCTTTGCGCCTGCGCTTTGCACCTGCGCCTTTGCGCCTGCGCTTTGCACCTGCGCCTTTGCGCCTGCGCTTTGCACCTGCGCCTTTGCGCCTGCGCTTTGCACCTGCGCCTTTGCGCCTGCGCTTTGCACCTGCGCCTTTGCGCCTGCGCTTTGCACCTGCGCCTTTGCGCCTGCGCTTTGCACCTGCGCCTTTGCGCCTGCGCTTTGCACCTGCGCCTTTGCGCCTGCGCTTTGCACCTGCGCCTTTGCGCCTGCGCTTTGCACCTGCGCCTTTGCGCCTGCGCTTTGCACCTGCGCCTTTGCGCCTGCGCTTTGCACCTGCGCCTTTGCGCCTGCGCTTTGCACCTGCGCCTTTGCGCCTGCGCTTTGCACCTGCGCCTTTGCGCCTGCGCTTTGCACCTGCGCCTTTGCGCCTGCGCTTTGCACCTGCGCCTTTGCGCCTGCGCTTTGCACCTGCGCCTTTGCGCCTGCGCTTTGCACCTGCGCCTTTGCGCCTGCGCTTTGCACCTGCGCCTTTGCGCCTGCGCTTTGCACCTGCGCCTTTGCGCCTGCGCTTTGCACCTGCGCCTTTGCGCCTGCGCTTTGCACCTGCGCCTTTGCGCCTGCGCTTTGCACCTGCGCCTTTGCGCCTGCGCTTTGCACCTGCGCCTTTGCGCCTGCGCTTTGCACCTGCGCCTTTGCGCCTGCGCTTTGCACCTGCGCCTTTGCGCCTGCGCTTTGCACCTGCGCCTTTGCGCCTGCGCTTTGCACCTGCGCCTTTGCGCCTGCGCTTTGCACCTGCGCCTTTGCGCCTGCGCTTTGCACCTGCGCCTTTGCGCCTGCACCTTTACGCCTACACCTTTGCGCCTCGCCTATGCGCCTGCGCCTTTGCACCTGCGCCTTCGCGCCTGTGCCTTTGCGCCTGCGCCTTTGCGTTTGCACCTTTACATATGCGCCTTTGTGCCTGCGCCTTTGCGCCTGTGCATGTGCGCCTGCGCCTTTGCGCCTACACCTTTGCGCATGCACCTTTGTGCCTGCGCCTTTGCGCTTGCGCTTTGCACCTGCGCCTTTGCGGCTGCGCCTTTGCACCCGCGCCTTCGCACCTACACCTTTAGGCCCGCGCCTTTGCGCCCGCACCTTTATGCCTGCGCCTTTGCACGTCCGCATTTGCGCATGTGCCTTTGCGCCCGCACCTTTGTGCCTGCGCCTTTGTGCAAGCGCCTTTGCACCTGTGCCTTTGCGCTTGCGTCATTATGCCTGCACCTTTACGCCTGCGTCTTTGCGCCTGTGCCTTTGCGCCTGCTCTTTTGCGCATGCGCCTTTGCGCCTGAGCCTTTGCGCCTGCGCCTTTGTGCCTGTGCATGCGCCTTTGCGCCTGCGCCTTTGCGCCTGCGCCTTCTGGCCTGCGCCTTTGCGCCTACGCCTTTGCGCCTACGCCTTTCCTTCTGCGCCTTTGCGCCTGGGCCTTTCCTTCTGCGCCTTTGCACCTGCACCTTTGTGCCTGCATCTTTGCGCCTGCGCTTTTGCGCCTGTGCCTTTGCGCCTACCCCTTTGCGCCTGCGGCTTTGCGCATGCATCTTTGTGCCTACAACTTTGCGCCTGCAACTTTGCGCCTGCGCCTTGGCGCCTGCGCCTTTCGGCCTGCACCATTGCGCCTCGGCCTTTGCCCCTGCACCTTTGCCCCTGCACCTCTGCGCCTGCGCCTTTGCCCCTCTGCTTTTGCACCTGCGCCTTTGTCCCTGCACCTTTGCGTCTGTGCCCTTGCGCCTCCGCCTTTACACCTGCACCTTTGTGCCTGTGCCTTTGCACCTGCACCTTTGCGCCTGCGTCTTTGTGCTTGCGCCTTTGCACCTGAGCATTTGGGTTTGCGCCTTTACGCCTGCGCCTTCACTCTTGCACCTTCGCACCTACTCCTTTGCGCCTGCACTTTTGTGCCTGGGCCTTTGTGCCTGCACTTTTCTGCCTGCGCCTTTCCGCCTGTGCCTCTGCGCCTGCGCCTTTGCGCCCGCGCCTTTGCGCTTGTGCCTTTGTGCCTGCGCATTTTGCACCTGCGCCTCCTGCACCTGCGCCTTTTGCACATGCGCCATTTGTTCCTGCGCCTTTTGCACCTCGGCCTTTGTGCCTGCGCCTTTGCACCTGCACCTTTGCGCCTGCGCCTTTTCCCCTGCACCTTTGTGCCTGCGCCTTTCCACCTTTGCACCTGTGCCTTTCCGCCTGCGCCTTTGCACCTGCGCCTTTGTTCCGGCGCCTTTGCGTCTACGCCTTTGCACCTGTGCCTTTGCGCTTGTGCCTTTGCACCTGCCCCTTTGCGCATGCGCCTTTGCGCCTGCGCCTTTGCGCCTGCACATGTACGCCTGTGCCTTTGCGCCTGCGCCTTTACGCTTGCGCCTTTGCGCCCGCGCCTTTCCACATGCGCCTTTGCACCCGCGCCTTTGTGCCCGCGCTTTTGCGCCTGCACCTTTGCGCCTGCGCCTATGCGCCTGCGCCTTTGCGCCTGCGCCTTCGCACCTGTGCCTTTGCGCCTGCGCCTTTGCTTCTCCGCCTTTGCACATGCGCCTTTGCGCCTGCACCTTTGCCCCTGCGCCTTTGCGCCTGCGCGTTAGCGCCTGCGCCTTTGCGCATGTGCCTTTGCGGCTGCGCCTTTGCGCCCGCGCCTTTCCGCCTGCGCCTTTACGCCCGCGCCTTTGGGCCCATGCCTTTGCGCCCGCGCCTTTGCGCCCGTGCCTTTGCGCCCGCGCCTTTACGCCTGCGCCTTGGCGCCTGCGTCATTACGCCTACACCTTTACGCCTGCATCTTTGCGCATGCGCCTTTGCGCTTGCTCTTTTGCGCATGCGCCTTTGCTCCTGAGCCTTTGCGCCTGCGCCTTTGCGCCTATGCTTGAGCCTTTGCGCCTGCTCCTTTGCGCCTGCACCTTCTCGCCTGCGCCTTCACGTCTGCGCCTTTGTGCGTGCGCCTTTGCATCTACGCCTTTGAGCATGCGCCTTTCCTTCTACGCCTTTGCACCTGCACCTTTGTGCCTGCGCCTTTGCGCCTGCGCCTTTGCGCCTGCGCCTTTGTCCCTACGCCTTTGTGCCTGCCCTTTTGCGCCTATGCCTTTAAGCCTTCGCCTTTGCGCCTGCGCCTTTGCGCATGTGCCTTTGCGCCTACGCCTTTGCGCCTGCGCCTATGTGCCTGCACCTTTGCGCCTGCGCCTTTGCGCCTGTTCCTTAGCGCCTACGCCTTTGCGTCTACACCTTTGCGTCTGCGCCTTTGCGCATGCGCCTTTGTACCTACGACTTTGCGACTGCACATGTCCGCCAGCGCCTTTGCGCCTGCGCCTTTGCTCCTGCACCTTTGCATCTGTGCCTTTGCGTCCAAGCCTTTGCGCCCGCCCCTTAGCGCCCGCGCCTTTGCGCCCGCGCCTTTGCGCCCGCGCCTTTGTACCCGCGCCTTTACGCCTACGCCTTTGCACCTGCGCCTGCGCCTTTGCACGTGTGTTTTTGCTCCTGCGCCTTCGTCTCTCTGCCTCCGCACCTACGCCTTCGCGACTGCGCCTTCGTGCCTGCGCCTTTGCGCCTGCGCCTTTGCGCCTGCATGTTTGCGTCTACGCCTTTGCGCCTGCGCCTATCCTTCTGCGCCTTTGCACCTGCACCTTTGTGCCTGCACCTTTGCACCTGCGCCTTTCCGCCTCCCCCTTTGCGCCTGCGCCTTTGCGCCTGTGCCTTTGCGCCTACGCCTTTGTGCCTGCAACTTTGCGCCTGTGCCTTTGCGGCTTTGTGCTTGCTCATTTGCACCTGCGCCTTTGCGCCTGCGCCTTTCCGCCTGCACCATTGCGCCTCGGCCTTTGCGCCTGCGCCTTTGCGCCTGCGCCTCTACGCCTGCGCCATTGCGCCTCTGCCTTTGCGCCTGTGCCTTCGCGCCTGCACCTTTGCCCCTGCACCTTTGCGCCTGCGCCTTTGCGCCTACGCCTTTGTGCCTGCGCCTTTGCGCCTGCACCTTTGCGACTGCCCCTTTGCACCTGCGCCTTTTCGCTTGCGCCTTTGCGCCTGCGCGTTTGCGCATGCACCTTTGCGCCGCGCCTTTGCGCCTGGGCCTTTGGGCCTGCAACTTTGCACCTGCACCTTTTTGCCTGCGCCTTTGCGCCTTTGCCTTTGCGTCTACGCCTTTGCGCCTGCGCCTTTGCTTCTGCGCCTTTGCACCTGCACTTTTGTGCCTGCGCCTTTGCGATTGCGCCTTTGCGCCTGTGCCTTTGCACGTGCCCCTTTGCGCCTGCCCCTTTGCGCCTGCGCCTTTGTGCCTACACCTTTGCGCCTGCACCTTTGCTCCTGCGCCTTTGAAACTGCGCCTTCGCGCCTGTGCCTTTAAGCCTTCGCCTTTGCGCCTGCGCCTTTGCGCCTGCGCCTTTGCACCTGCGCCTTCGCGCCTGCGCATTTACGTCTACGCCTTTACGTCTACGCCTTTGCGCCTGCGCCTTTCCTTCTGCGCCTTTGCACCTGCACCTTTGTGCCTGCGTCTTTGCGCGTGCGCCTTTGTGCCTGTCCCTTTGCGCCTACGCCTTTGCCCCTGCACCTTTGCACCTACACCTTTGCGCCTGCGCCTTTGCCCCTGCGCCTTTGCGCCTGCACCTTTGCGCCTGCGCCTTTGCGCCTGCACCTTTGCGCCTGTGCCTTTGCGCCTGCGCCTTTACGCCTGCGCGTTTGCGCGTGCGCCTTTGCGCGTGCGCCTTTGCGCCTGCGCCTTTGCGCCTGCGCCTTTGCGCCTGCGCATTTATGCATGCAACTTTGTGCCTGCGCCTTTGCACCTTTGTGCTCGCGCATTTGCGCCTGCGCCTTTGCGCCAGCACCTTTCTGACTACGCCTTTGTGCCTCAGCCTTTACGCCTGCACCTTTGTGCCTGCGCCTTTACGCCTACGCCTTTGCGCCTGCGCCTTTGCGCCTGCGCCTGTGCGCCTACGCCCTTAGACCTGCGCCTTTGCATCTGTGACTTTGTGCCTACACCTTTGCGCTTGTGCCTTTGCGCCCGCGCCTTTGTGCCTGCAACTTTGCGGCTTTGTGCTTGCGCATTAGCGCCTGCGCCTTTGCACCTGCACCTTTGCGCCTGTGCCTTTGCGCCTCGCTTTTGCACCTATGCCTTTGCACCTGCGCCTTTGCGCAAACACCTTTGCATGTGCGCCTTCACACCTGCACCTTCATGCCAGCGCCTTTGCACCTGCGACTTCATGCCTACGCTTTTGCGCTAGAGCCTTTGGGCCTGCGCCTTTGCGCCTTAGCGCCTGCGCCTTTGCGCCTTTGCGCCTGTGCCTTTGCGCTTGCGCCTTTGCGCCTGTGGCTTTGCGCCTACGCCTTTGCGTGTGCGAGTTTGCGTTTGCGCCTTTGCACCTGCGCCTTTGCGCCTGCCCCTTTGTGCCTGTGCCTTTGCACCTGCGCCTTTGCACCTGCACCTTTGCGCCTACGCCTTTGCACCCGTGCCTTTGCGCCTGTGCCTTTGCGCCTGCGCCTTTGCGCCTGCGCCTTTGTGCCTGTCCCTTTGCGCCTGTCCCTTTGCACCTGCGCCTTTGCACCTGCGCCTTTGTACCTACGCCTTTGTGCCTGCGCCGTTGCGCTTGCACCTTTGTGCCAGCGCCTTTGTGCCTGCACCTTTGCACCTGCGTCTTTGCGTCTGCGCCTTTGCGCCTGTGCCTTTGTGCCTGCAACTTTGCGCCTGCTTCTTTGTAGCTTTGTGCCTGTGCATTTGCGCCTGCACCTTAGCGCCTGCGCCTTTGCGCCTGCACCTTTGCGCCTGCGCCTTTTTGCCTGTGCCTTTGCGCCTGCGCCTTTGCACCTGGTCCTTTGTGCCTACGCCTTGGCGCCTGCCCTTTTGTGCCTGCCCCTTTGCGCCTACGCCTTTGCGCCTGCGCCTTTGTGCCTGCAACTTTGCGCCTGCGCCTTTGCGGCTTTGTGCCTACGCATTTGCACCAGCGCCTTTGCGCCTTCGCCTTTGCGCCTGCGCCTTTCCGCCTACACCATTGCACCTCGGCCTTTGCGCCTGCGCCTTTGTGCCTATGCCTCTGCGCCTGTGCCTTTGCACCTCCACCTTTGCGCCTGTGCCTTTGCGCCTGCGCCTTTGCGCCTGCACCTTTGCGTTTGTGCCCTTGCGCCTCCGCCTTTGCACATTCGCCTTTGCGCCTGCGCCTTTGCACCTGCACCTTTGGGCCAGCGCCTTTCTGCCTGCGCCTTTCCACCTGCGTCTTTGCGTCTGCGCCTTTGCGCCTGCGCCTTCACTCCTGCACCTTCACACCTGCGCCTTTGCGCCTGCGCTTTTGCGCCTGGGCCTTTGCGCCTGCACCTTTCTGCCTGCGCCTTTCCGCCTGCGCCTTTGCACCCGCGCCTTTGCGCCTGTGCCTTTGCGCCTGCGCCTTTTGCGCCTGCGCCTTCAACCTTGTGCCTTTTGCGCCTGCGCCATTTGTGCCTACACCTTTTACGCCTCGGCCATTGTGCTTGCACCTTGGCGCCTGCACCTTTCCGCCTTTGCACCTGCGCCTTTCCGCCTGTGCCTTTGCACCTGCGCCTTTGTGCCTGCTCCTTTTCGTCTACGCCTTTGCGCCTGCGCCTTTGCACCTTTGCGCCTACGTCTTTGCGCATGCACGTTTGCGCCTTCGCCTTTGCGCCTGTGCATGTGCGCCTGCACCTTTGCGCCTGCGCCTTTGCGCCTGCGCCTTTGCGCCTACGCCTTTGCGCCTGCGCCTTTGCGCCCGTGCTTTTGCACCCACGCCTTTGCGCCCGCGTCTTTGCGCCTGCGCCTTTGTGCCTGCGCCTATGCGCCTACGCCTTTGCACTTGCGCCTTCGCGCCTGCGCCTTTGCGCCTGCGCCTTTGCCTCTGTGCCTTTGCGCATGTGTGTTTGCGCTAGCACCTTTTTGTCTGCGCCTTTTTGCCTGCGCCTTTGCGCCTGCGCCTTTGCGGCGGCGCCCTTGCGCCGGCACCTTTGCGCCTGCGCGTTTGCGCCCGTGCCTTTGAGTCCGCGCCTTTGCGCCTGCGCCTTTGCACTTGCACCTTTGCGCCCGCGCATTTGCGCCCACGCCTTTGCACGTGCGCCTTTACGTCGGCGCCTTTGCACATGCGTCATTACGCCTGCACCTTTACGCCTGCCTCTTTGCACCTACGCCTTTGCGCCTGCTCTTTTGCGCATGTGCCTTTGCGCCTGAGCCTTTGTGCCTGCGCCTTTGCGCCTGTGCCCGCACCCTTGTCCCTGCGCCTTTGCACCTGCACCTTCGCGCCTGCGCCTTCGCGCCTACACCTTCGCGCCTGCGCCTTTAAGCCTGTGCCTTTGCATCTACGCCTTTGAGCCTGCGCCTTTCCTTTTGCGCCTTTGCACCTGCACCTTTGTGCCTGCACCTTTGCGCCTGCGCCTTTGCGCCTGCCCCTTTGCGCCAGCCTCTTTGCACTTGTGCCTTTGCGCCTGCGCCTTTTCCCCTGTGCCTTTGTGCCTGTGCCTTTAAGCGTTTGTCTTTGCGCCTATGCCTTTGCGCCTGCGCCTTTGCGCCTGCACCTATGCGCCTGCGCCTTTGCGCATGCGCCTTCGCGCCTGGGCCTTTGCACCTAAGCCTTTGCGCCTGCGCCTTTGCATGTACGCCTTTACGCATGCGCCTTTGCACCTGCGCCTTTGTGCCTGCTCATGCGCACCTGCGCTTTTGCGCCTCTGCCTTTGCGCCTGCGTCTTTGCGTCTGCGCCTTTGTGCCTGCGCCTTTCGCTTACGCCTTTCCGCCCGCGCCTTTGCGCCCGTGCCTTTTCGTCCACGCCTTTCCGCCCGTGCCTTTGCGCCCGCGCCGTTGCGCCCGCGCCTTTGCGCCTGCACCTTTGCACCTACGCCTTTGCGCCCGTGCCTTTGCACCCGCGCCTTTGTGCTAGCGCATTTCCACCTACGCCTTTGAGCCTGCATCATTACGCCTGCACCTTTGCCCGTGCGTCTTTGCGCCTGCACCTTTGCTCCTGCTCTTTTGCACCTACGCTTTTGCGCCTACGCCTTTGCACCTGCGCCTTTGCGCCTGCGCCTTTGCGCCTACGCCTTTGTGCATGCGCCTTCGCGCCTGCGCCTGCGCGCCTACGCCTTTGCGCCTGCACCTTTGCACCTGCGCCTTTGTGTCTACGCCTTTGCCCCTACACCTTTCCTTCTGCGCATTTGCACCTGCACTGTTGTGCCTACGCCTTTGCGCCTGCCCCTTTGTGCCTGCCCCTTCTCGCCTGCGCCTCTGCACCTTCGCCTTTGCGCCTGTGCCTTTTCACCTGCGCCTTTGCCCCTATGCCTTTGTACTTGCGCCTTTAAGCCTTCGCCTTTGCGCCTGCGCCTTTGCGCCTGCGCCTTTGCGCCTGCGCCTTTGCGCCTGCGCGTTTGCGCCTGCGCCTTTGCACCTGCGCCTTTGCGCCTGAGCCTTTGCGCCTGCACCTTTACGTATACGCCTTTACGTCTACGCCTTTGCGCCTGCACCTTTCCTTCTGCGTCTTTGCACCTGCACCTTTGTGCTTGCGCCTTTGCGCCTGCGCCTTTGCGCCTGCCCCTTTGCGCCTGTGCCTTTGAGCCTGCAGCTTTGTACATGTGCCTTTGCGCTTGTGCCTTTGCGCCTGCGCCGTTGCGCCTGCACCTTTGTGCCTACGCCTTTGCGCCTGCGCCTTTGCGCCTGTGCCTTTGCGCCTGCGCCTTTGCGCCTGCTCCTTTGCGTCTACGCGTTTGCGCGTGCGCCTTTGCGCCTGCGCCTATGCGCCTTCACTTTTGTGCCTGCAACTTTGCGCCTGCATATTTGTAGCTTTGTGCTCGCGCATTTGCGCCTGCACTTTTGCGCCTGCGCCTTTGCACCTGTTCCTTTCCGCATGCGCCTTTGCACCTCGGCCTTTACACCTGCGCCTTTGCGCCTGCGCCTTTGCACTTGCACCTTTGCGCCTGCACCCTTGCGCCTACGCCTTTGCATCTGCACCTTTTCGCCTGCACCTTTGCGCCTACGCTTTTGCGCCTGTGCCTTGTGCCTGCAACTTTGCGCCTACGCCTTTGCGACTTTGAGCTTGCACATTTGCGCCTGCGCCTTTGCACCTGCACCTTTGCGCCTGTGCCTTTGCGCCTCGCTTTCGCACTTGCGCCTTTGCACCCGCGCCTTTGCGCATGCACCTTTGCACCTGCGCCTTCACGCCAGCTCCTTCACGCCTGCGCCTTCGCGCCTGTGCATTCGCACCTGCGCTTTTGCGCTTGCGCTTTGCTTTTGTGCCTTTGAGCCTGCGCCTTTGCACCTTAGCGCCTGCGCCTTTGTGGCTGCGCCTTTGCGCCTTTACGCCTGTACTTTCGCGCCTGCGCCTTAGTGCCAGCGCCTTTGCGCCTGTGCATTTGCGCCTGCGCCTTTGCGCCTGCGCCTTTGCATCTACGCCTTTGCGCAAGCGCCTTTGCGCCTACGCCTTTGCGCCTGCACCTTTGCGCCTACGCCTTTGCGCCCGCGCCTTTGCGCCTGTGCCTTTGCGCCTGCGCCTTTGCGCCTGCAACTTTGGGCCTGCGCCTTTGCGCCAGTGCCTTTGCGTTTGCGCCTTTGCGCCTCCACATTTGTGCCTGTAACTTTGCGCCTGCGCCTTTGCGCCTGTGCCTTTCCGCCTGCGCCTTTGCGCCTCGGCCTTTACGCCTGCGCCTTTGCGCTTGCGCCTTTGCGCCTGTGCCTTTGCGCCTGCGCCCTTGCGCCTACGCCTTTGCGTTTGTGCCTTTGCGCCTGCACTTTTGCACCTGCGCCTTTGCGCCTGCGCCTTTGTGCCTGCAACTTTGCGCCTGCGCCTTTGCGGCTTTGAGCTTGTGCATTTGCGCCTGCGCCATTGCACCTGCGCTTTTGTGCTTGTGCCTTTGCACCTCGCTTTTGCACCTGCGCCTTTCCACCTGCGCCTTTGCGCCTGCACCTTTGCACCTGCGCCTTCACACCTGCTCCTTCACGCCTACGCCTTTGCGCCTGCGCCTTCGCGCCTGCGCTTTTGCGCCTGCGCCTTTGCGCCTACGCCTTTGCGCCTGCGCCTTTGCGCCTGCGCCTTTGCGCCTTTACGCCTGTGCCTTTGCGCCTGCGCCTTTGTGCCAGCACCTTTGCGCCTATGCCTTTGCGCCTGCGCCTTTGCACCTGCACCTTTGCACCTACGCCTTTACGCCTGCGCCTTTGCGCCTGCACCTTTGTGCCTATGCCTTTGTGCCCGCACCTTTGTGCATGTGCCTTTGCGCCTATGCCTTTGGGCCTGCGCCTTTGCGCCTGTTGCTTTTGCACCTGCGCCTTTGTACCTATGCCTTTGCGCCTGCGCCTTTGTGCCTGCACCTTTGCACCTCCGCCTTTGTGCCTATGCCTTTGCGCTTGCGCCTTTGCGCCTGTGCCTTTGTGCCTGCGCCTTTGTACGTGCTCCTTTACGTCTGTGCCTTTGCGCGTGCGCCTTTGTGCCTGCAACTTTGCGCCTGCTTCTTTGCGGCTTTGTGCCTGTGCATTTGTGCCTACGCCTTTGCACCTGCGCCTTTGCGCCTGCACCTTTGCGCCTGCGCCTTTGTGCCTGCAACTTTGCACCTGCTTCTTTGGGGCTTTGTGCCTGCGCATTTGCACCGTCGCATTTGCACCTGCGCCTTTGCGCCTGCGCCTTTGCGCCTGCCCCTTTGCGCCTGCAACTTTGCGCCAAAGCCTTTGCGCCTGCGCCTTTGTGCCTGTAACTTTGTGCCTGCGCCTTTGCGGCTTTGTGCCTGTGCATTTGCGCCTGCGCCTTTGCGCCTGCGCCTTTGCGCCTGCGCCTTCCCGCTTGCGTCGTTGCGCCTCGCCTTTGCACTTGCGCCTTTGCACCTGCGCCATTGCGCCTGCGCCTTTGGCCTGCGCCTTTGTATCTGCACCTTTGCGACTGCGCCTTTGTGCCTGCGCCTTTGCGCCTGCGCCTTTGTGCCTGCAACTTTATGCCTGCGCCTTTGCGGCTTTGTGTTTGCGCATCTGCGCTTGTGCCTTCGCTAGTTGTGCCAGAGGTGTGCCAGAGTTGTGCCAGAGGTATGCCAGAGTTGTGCCAGAGTTGTGCAAGAGTTGTGCCAGAGTTGTGCCATTGTTATGCACCTTTGCGCATGTGCCTTTGTGCCTCTGCCTTTGCACCTGCGCCTTTGCGCTTGCGCCTTTGCGCCTGCACCTTCGCGCCTGCGTCTTCGTGCCTGCGCCTTTGTGTGTACGCCTTGGCACCTGCGCGTTTGCGCCTGGGTCTTTGCGCCTGCGCCTTTGTGCCTGCGCCTTTCCGCCTGCGCCTTTGCGCCCGCACCTTTGCGCCTGCGCCTTGTGCGCCTGCACCTTTTGAGCCTGTGCCATTTGTGCCTACACCTTTTGCGCCTCGGCCTTTGTGCCTGCGCCTTTGCGCCTGCGCCTTTTCGCCTTTGCGCCTGCGCCTTTCCGCTTACGCCTTTGCGTCTGCGCCTTTGGGCTTGCGCCTTTGCGCCTGCGCCTTTGTGTCGGCGCCTTTGCGCATGCGCCCTTGCGCATGCGTCTTTGCGCTTGCGCCTTTGCGCTTTGGCCTTTCCGCCTGCGCCGTTGCACCTGCTTCTTTGCGCCTGCACATTTCCGCCTGCGCCGTTGCGCCTCGGCCTCTGCACGTGCGCCTTTGCTCCTACGCCTTTGCGCCTGCGCCTTAGCGCCTCTACCTTTGCTTCTTCGCCTTTGCGCCTGCGCCTTTGCAGCTGCGCCTTTGCGCCTGCGCCTTTGTGCCTGCAACTTTGCTCCTGCACCTTTGCGGCTTTGCGTTTGCCCATTTGTGCCTGCGCCTTTGAGCCTGCACCTTTGCGCCTGCGCCTTTGCACTGGCGTCTTTGCACGTGCGTTTAGTCTCCTTCTTTCTCTTTGGATCCCAGTCCACGAAATCCAAGGCACACCTTGAATCCATTTAATCCAATTTTGTTAAATTCACGTAGATTTTCGATTCCCTCGTTTTGAGTACCCATTTAACAATCAAAATTTAGATTTACTGTGAAACTTGGTGGAAGCACCCTTATGATATTCCCCAACATATTTATCGCTTGGGGGCCGGGTTCGGCTGTCTGGCTTCGTTTTTGCTTTTGAGGCTCGCCGCCTCAGTCGTTTGCGGTCACGGGGAAAAAATGGAAAGACGAGGCGTGGGGATCACCAACCGAGAGCGACATTGCACGTGTCGTTTGAAGGCGGACTGCGCTGTTCGTGGCCATGGCCTTTCGCGCTGTCTTCCTGCCCATGCCAGGTCCCACACAGCCCATCGGTGGCCACAACCACCGCAGACTGATGGCTGTTGGCGCCGCTGTTGCCACTCCCTCTGTCCTGCTGCTGCCGCTGGCACGAACCGGGGTAGGCCTGGCTAGCTGCGCTGCACGATCTCGCTACTGCCCCGACGCGTCTCTCCTCCTCTCGTGCCATCGCATTGCCAGATCGCCAGCTTGCAAGCCCAGCCAGCGTCCTTGGTGGGAAGCAAGTGGAGCAGCGCACGGTCGCCCGCATTCTCGCCCCGTCGCGTGGACCGGCCAGCGGGTAGAGGCACATCCAGCCGGCGCGTCTGTGCTCTCACTTGTTTTGTCCGGGGGACTGCGCGAGCGGTCGAGCGTCAGCGCGATGGCCGCGGAGGGCGATGGCGAAGCGGCGGGCCAGAAGTTGGGAGTGCTCTTCGTGTGCTTGGGTGGGTGCTGTCTTGTGCTTGTTGTGCCCTGTGGAGGTCGACAGGTGTGCGTCGTCTTGTCCTGACTCCGCCGGACAAGCAAGCTCACAGGCGTCGTGTGCCCCATCCAAGGGCAAACGTGGTGCTCGGGCGTGGGCCAGTTTCCAGGCACCCTCCCACCCCTCCTCCCTGTCTCGGTGTGGTGCGCTGCCGGGAATGCTCGCAGAACGTAGCTCCATGGATAGAGAGAGGCGCAAGGTTGAAGCTGCTGCTGACAACACAGCACCCTGTTTTGCTGTATTCTAGCACCACGCTCCTGACAACACAGCACGCAGTGCCTTAACTTGCAAGCTGGTCTTGCTTCGATCACAGTATACATCATAGGACGCTGCACAGCAGGTCGCATCACGGCAACAGCGACAGAGCAGACAGCCCAGCACACACATCCCATGCGTCTGAGCACACTGCAAATGAAAGGGCACCATATGTGCATGTTCATGTGCGTGTGTGAGTGTGAGTGTGAGTGGCAGGCAACATATGCCGCAGTCCAACGGCGGAGGGTGTGTTTGCGCACAAGGTGAAGCAACGGGGGCTTGACCACTGCTTCCACATCGACTCCGCTGGCACCATCGACTACCATGAGGTGTGCTCCGCTCGCCAAACCTCATTTTGTTGGTGATTGGGCATGGACTTGTGGGTGTGTGAGCTTGTGTATGACAGGAAGGGG
>SZWC01002035.1:190886-214415 GCA_023375785.1 Penium margaritaceum | reverse complement strand
AGGGGGGGCTCACACCAGTTCATGACCAGCACACACCAGCTTGCATGCAGACTAGTGCGCTCATTCATTCCAACTGGTTCCAAGTCGGTCCACAACGCATTTTGCAACCAGTTAGCAAACAATGCCGCGGTGACAAGGCCAACGTTGCAATGTGCGCAGGAGATTGCCGCGAGGAAACGAGCCTGCAGTGATTCCCAGCAGCGACCGAGTGCTGCAGAGGAGCCTGCAGCCGTGCTCTGCATCGGCGCCTGTGGCAGCAGCGCGGCTGCTGCGGAGGCTGCGGCAGCAGCTGCCGCAGGAGCGGTGGCAGCGACAGACAAGTTTTGAACTCGATGTGGAAAAAAAATCCTGACTTGCAACTCCCATCGCTTCTGATGGTGAAACACGAGTTTGGAAGACGTGACGACGATCGACACATGACCGCAGCAACGCAGCATCACACTTAGCTGCTTCTGTTTGCAACCAATGTGTCGCAGCAAAGCGTTGTTCATCCAAGTTGTAGACCCACTACTCCTGTCTCGTCCACGAACAAGCCAAGAAGCAAAGTCCAAAGAGAAAAGAAAAACATGAAACAACAGCTCCCCCCCCCCCCCCCCCCCAGGAAGTGTCAGGGAGCAGGAGGAGGCTCCGTGGTCAGTCCGGCCCAATTCCCCACGAGTTTGCCCAACTGACTCAGCTTTCCTCCTGCCACCCCACCACATTCTCCGATTCCTACCAGCCACCTTCGCCCACCTAAACAAACGCAGTAGCGGAGTTGGTGCCACTCGGCACAACATGTCGCAGCAGCAGCCATTGCAGCAGCAGCCATTACAGCAGCACGGCAGCAGAACAGTCAGTTGCAGCTGCCAACATGAGACGGCAATGCAGCGGCGACAAGACACAAGAGACCACACACATTCACACAAGAGACCACGAAGCGCAGGAGGGCAGCAGTCCACAGAGAGCAGGAAAACCACACTCTAAGCACTCTGCTGTCTCTCAGCTGTTGTTGTCCAACCGCTGTTTACGATAGAACAAGGCCCCAGGCATGACAGGGTCCGCCGTGCTCGAAGCAATGGTTTTGGCGCCAACGAGAAAGCAACAGAGACAGCAAAAGAGAAGGCGAAAGAGAACGCACACACACACGCACACATGCACGCATGCGCACACACACACACACGCGCACACACACACACACACACACACGCGCGCGCGCGTGCGCGCGCGCGCACGCGCACGCACGCGCGCGCACATGCACGCACATGCGCACACATGCATGCGTGCACACGTGCGAACGCGCACACGCGCACGCAGGCACGCAGGCACGCACGCACGCATACACGCACGCACGCATACACGCACGCACGCATACACGCACGCACGCATACACGCACGCACGCATACACGCACGCACGCATACACGCACGCACGCATACACGCACGCACGCATACACGCACGCACGCATACACGCACGCACGCATACACGCACGCACGCATACACGCACGCACGCATACACGCACGCACGCATACACGCACGCACGCATACACGCACGCACGCATACACGCACGCACGCATACACGCACGCACGCATACACGCACGCACGCATACACGCACGCACGCATACACGCACGCACGCATACACGCACGCACGCATACACGCACGCACGCATACACGCACGCACGCATACACGCACGCACGCATACACGCACGCACGCATACACGCACGCACGCATACACGCACGCACGCATACACGCACGCACGCATACACGCACGCACGCATACACGCACGCACGCATACACGCACGCACGCATACACGCACGCACGCATACACGCACGCACGCATACACGCACGCACGCATACACGCACGCACGCATACACGCACGCACGCATACACGCACGCACGCATACACGCACGCACGCATACACGCACGCACGCATACACGCACGCACGCATACACGCACGCACGCATACACGCACGCACGCATACACGCACGCACGCATACACGCACGCACGCATACACGCACGCACGCATACACGCACGCACGCATACACGCACGCACGCATACACGCACGCACGCATACACGCACGCACGCATACACGCACGCACGCATACACGCACGCACGCATACACGCACGCACGCACGCACACACGCACGCACGCACGCACGCACGCTCGCACGCACGCACGCACATATGCACGCGCGTAAGCACGCACGCGCGCACACTCGCATGCATGCACGCACGCACGCACACACACACGCACGCACGCACGCACGCACGCACACACGCACGCACGCACGCACGCGCGCGCGCATGCATGCGCGCACGCATGCGCACACACACGCACGCACACACACGCATGCACCCACCTACGTATGCACGCACGCACGCGCTAATGCACTCACGCATGCACACACACACAGACACACACACAAACACGCATGCTCGCACACATGAATGCACGCACATATGCACGCACCCACACACACAAGCAGGCACGCAAACACGCAAGCACCCGCACGCGCACGCACGCACGCACGGAGACACACACGCACGCACCCACGCACGCAACCATGCACGCACGCACGCACGCACGCACGCACGCACGCGCGCGCGCAAGCACGCGCGCACCCACGCACGCACGCACGCACGCACAATCTCATGTACGCGAGGAACTGCACGGACGGACGGACGTACTCCTCAAGTCACTGGGCAGCTCGAGCACCTTCCGCGTTCTGTGATACACCAGCGCCACGCGCCATGTACGGAATGTCGCAAGCCATGTGTCACTCACCCACTTCCACGCCGAGCCCGTTGAGACCCGAGATCAGCACCGAAGCGCCAAACAGCCGCCGCATCGTCTCTCGCCCGTAAACGGCCAGCTGTCTGCTATGCAGATCTTCATCGATGGCGACATCTGACGCCGCCGTCGCCGCAGAAGGATCTGAAGCAGCAGATCCCGATACCTCGATTCCCGGCGCCATTGATTCGGGAGGAGGCGGGATGCCGCGGGAGGCGCCGGGAGATGTGGCAAGGGGCGTGAGCTGCGCGGTTGACGATGCAGAGGGGTCGGGCTGCTGCTGCTGGTTCAGATCCTCCACGAGCGCCTTCTTCGCCGGCGGGTCAGTGTCCCCCGTCGGCTGCGGCCCTGCGTGTTGCCCTATTTTCACGACTTTTGGCTGCCCCGGTGATGCGACTTGTGGCGCGTGTCGCGTGGAGCTCTTGCAAAGGAGAGGCTGCCTACCGTGCGCTGTTGTTGGGCTTGGCAGGTCGACCTGGCATCACCGAGACGACGCCGTTGCTCGGGCATCGATTCCGGCGAAGTGCGGATGCGTGCCTCGCCATTGCACGTCAGGCGTGCGCCGGATTCCGGGGGACCAGGCAGCGCTGCGAAGGCTGCGCCACGCGCACCCAAAGCTGCACATGCGGCTGCCGGGGCAGGTGCAGCTAGAAAGCTGCTGCAGGGCCGCCAGTGAGCTCGATTTTGCCGGACTGCGCTATCTCAGAGGGGTAGTCCAGCCCGTGTCCGTCGGCGCGCAGGCCGACCGAGTGTGGGTGTGTGAGCGTGGAGAGAAGGTGACTGGGTAACTGCCGCAGCGACTGCTTGCTTACTTCAGTGGCCGGCGACAGGGTTTGCCACTCGAGTAGGCGAATGGCGAGTGGCGCGATGAGGGGGTAAGTATGCTGCTCGAAGGTTCTTGGGGAAGTCAGCCCCTGCTGCTACATCTCTGCTGCAATTGATGCTGCACTGGTCAACGGAAAGGTCGTCAACGGCGGACGCGTACATTTCACGCACAGCTGTCTGTCAATTGCTCCCTACAAAAAGATCGAGTGGTGACCAGGATGCGGGGGTGTGACCATATACCCATCGATTTCCCGATAGATCCCCCATATCCATGTATCGCTCTTTCACAACCCCATACCCAACTAAGCTGAACTTTAATACTGAAACATCCTCCTGTCGAAGAAAAAAACAGAGGTATCCAAAAATAGACCGCGCGAACACCATGTCGTCGCTGCATGAAATGCAGCTTCGGATTGATGACGTCATCACGCCCCTTGAACAATCACAAACCCCACGTTTGAGGTGTTTATGATTTTTCGAGGGAAGGGTTTGCGTGGGGTTTGCGTGAGGGGTCTGAGACACCCCATGCGTTGAAAGGGAATCTGCTGGGCCTCCGCTACCGCGGGGCCCAGCAGATGCCCGCGCAAAAAATAAAACCCTAAACCCCGAATGTAATTCGGGGTTGGGTTTGAATGTGTTTGTCTCGCAAACCTAAGGGGTTTTGGGTGCCATGGAAAAAAAAGGAAAATTTGAAATGGGCGTTTTCGCTCAATCGCGATCGAGCGATGGCCCATTTTTTTCGATATTCTTTTTCGACGCGCGAACCCCTTATTACGATGTAGGGTTTCTATGTTTTGCGCGGGCTCCGCCCGCGCAAAACATAGAAAACCCTAAATCATAATAGGGGGTTTGCGCGTCGAAAAAGAATATCGAAAAAAATGGGTCATCGCTCAATCGCGATCTCGCGAGGGATCGAGGGTCGCGATCGAGTGACGGTCACATGACCGTCCTCGCCATGCTCGATCAGCGACGCATGTCGCTGATCGCGCATGGCGAGGGAGCCGGATACATCGTTCTAATATTTTAAAGTGCTCGATATGGGGGACATAAAATTCCGCACTTGGATATGGGAGGGTCCGCCCTTCGGGAATGTGGATATACGCGTTATTTCGCCCACCAGGATGCCTTGCTCATATGTCTGTCAGCCAACAGAAGTCACCAAAACAAAGTCGAGTCCATGAAACAAATGAGCACCATAAACATTATTAGGTCTCTGATGTACGCAAGTCTGTGGAATCTGAAAATGGGAAAATATCTCATTAATAAACTTTCTATCCTTGAAAAAACTTCTAAATCACCACATGAATCAGCCATGGGCACTTTTGGCCAACTGCCCCGACTTCAAGTTTTCCACTCTAAACGTTTCGGAAAGCTTTGCGAAACATGTCAAAAACTTTATATAAATATAAAAAAACTCCACATCGATAGACTTTTATAATCACGTGCCTAAACATTCTCAAAACCCCCCGACATATCAGCATAGTTTCACAAAGCAGCCACTCCTGATGTAACATTTCATGCATATTTCTACTCCAGCGTAAAATACCCCAAATATTAATCGTTAAATTTTCCTCTAATTGGCATTTCCAAAACTTTTCATCCAACACACTTACTTCTACTTATAACTTGTTGGTATGTGTCCCACAGATTTGTTGTGACCTCTGGCCTCGCTGCACACTCACCGCACTGACGCAGGTGATTAATGCTGGAGTGACACCGGCGCTGACGTCACCGCTCACGTGACACCGGATCACAAGAAGACCTTCCGAACTCTTGTGGCTGGCTTCAGGGTTACCTCTAGCACAGGAGTTTGCCACTTGAATTGTGTTGACACTAGGATTCCTAGTGGATGACGGGGATGTGTGTCCGGGTTGTCTTCCCGGGTTTGCTAGGTTTGTATGCATGCAGGAAATTGTGTGGATGAGGTCCCAGGTTCGGGTCTCGCTTGGCGCGGGTGCGAGCGAGGATGGGCTCGCCGTTCGCCCGCATGTCACCCCGCCACCCGCTCGCTTGCACCTAACAACACTCTCTTGTGTTAATGAGGTTTCTAACTTTCGCTTGTCAAGCATTCCCCTTCTATGGCGTCTAGTGCCTCGCTTGGCTCGTGATTCCCCACTTCCCTCGCTCTCCTTCTAACCAGGCTCCTCTATCCTCTGGTATCAGAGCAAGTGAGGGAACATGATGTTTTCCCACACGCCCATCCGGTTCTGGACCTTCACCAGCGGCGTGGTGTCTCTTCACCACGTCATTCACGCCTTCCGCCGCCGTCTCATCTGCGATCTAGCAATAGTGTCAACCTGGGAGCCCGCAGTACGTCCAAATCGACCGTGCGGTGCCTTTGGTGTGTGGCCGTGTTTGCTCTTGTGGCAACACCGACCGACGCCATACCCGACCGACGCCACCCGCCGTCTTCTCCTGGCTGCACCGCATCCTCCTGGCACTCCGCACGTGCTTGTGGAGCCACTGCAAGCTTTCCTTCCCGTGTCGTAGGTGCCTCGTCGCCTCCCACGCCGTTGCTAGCCCCTGTCGTCCACTGGAGCCTCAGGCACATCCTCCGGCGCGCCTGAGGCACCCATGTCCCTACAGCCACACTCACTACTTTTGTGACAGGGCCGACGGCCTAGGCAGCAGGTGCAACCGTGGCCGGAGCCCTGGGGCAGCCGCCATTACCTCCATTGGCAGTGACCCGGCAGTCGCCACCAACTCCATTTCAGATACAGCAGTCGCAGCAGCTGGTACAGCATTGAGTGCAGCTGCCACAACGGGGAGCAACTGCAGTGTCAAATCAGTACCCATCGTAGTAGGAGCTGCTGCGTCCGCCACAGCCACGGCGGATCTAGCTAGTGTACACGCGACAGCAGCAGCCACAGCACCCGCGGGCGGCAGTAGCAGTAGCACCCGCGGCAGCAGCAGCAGCACCCGCGGCCGCAGCAGCACGACAATGGCATTTCCAACTGTAGTGGCCAAAGTGCCAGCTGTCGCAGTTGCGTGCACCGCCTCGTGGTGCCGCGTTCGTCACGCTGGCACAAACCGGCAACCAGAGCGTGCTCCCTCCCGGTGCGTACTACGGGGGGAGGCTGCCCCAGCGCCACGTGCATCGTCGCAGAGGAATGAGGGGTGATTGCGAATCCGGGTCTGCCGCCTCCACGTCCGCATGGGCATCCCGTCACCGTTCGGTAAGCACATCTCCGCCTCTCTCTCCCGGGGGGGACCCGCCGTCACAGGACGCTTCAGAGTTGCCTGCGGCCCAGTTGTACTCAGCACTCACACAAGACGTTGTAAGTCTTGTGAGTGCTCTCACTCGCACGACGTCTGCTCTCATTGACGCCGCTGCAGCAACTGCAGCCACTTTTGCTGCCGCCGCTAGAGCGTCGCGTGCTCCTGCCTCGACTTCCGCAGGGCGGGCTACTGACGCTTACACAGAGGTAGCAGCTGCTGCCGGTCCCATCGCTGTAGCCGCTGCTAACATAGGCACACAGGTTTCTACCGCAGCATCTGCCATTGCTTCTGCCATAGCCTCAGCTGCGTCAGCAACATCAGCAGCTGCAGCCTCTATCCGCAACTCTACAGCCGCAGCAGTCACTGCATCAGCATCTGCTCCATCAGCTGCCTTCAGCTTCGCCACGGCGACTGTCTCCATCGCAGCCGTCTTCATCACCCTCGGTGCCGCCTGTGCCACCGGAGCCTTTGCT
This sequence comes from Penium margaritaceum, assembly GCA_023375785.1. Classification (NCBI taxonomy): domain Eukaryota; kingdom Viridiplantae; phylum Streptophyta; class Zygnematophyceae; order Desmidiales; family Peniaceae; genus Penium; species Penium margaritaceum. The sequence goes on along the minus strand of SZWC01002035.1, from coordinate 207,108 downwards.
CTCGTGGTGCCCATCGTCTCCACCATCTCTATCATGTCTGTCGCCGCTGCGGCTGCTATTCCTCCTCTGCTTGCCTTTCTGCACAGCCCATCCTCCTAACTTTCTTTGATGCATCCAGTACCTGCTTGCACTCTTCTCTTGCCTGCTGTGCGGTGGCTTGTCCTGTCTGACTCAGGGTGGGCTGTCCTGCAGCATCTTTATCCTTTGCCTCAGGCAGCCCCATACTTCCCACGCCCACTGGGGCTGGGGAAACTCTGCCGAATTTTTTTCGGCAGAGCCCGCATGCCGTCACCATGCCCGGTGACGACGAGTCAGTCATTGCGACTCTTCAGCGCCAGCTGGTCCTCGCTCGCGAGGCCCAGCAGGAGGCTGAGGACCGTCTTAAGCTTGCTGAGGACAACCGCGTTGCTTTTGCTGATGAAGTAGCCGCTATTGTACTTTGCCGCCTCCCCGCTGCGTCTACTGTTCCCCCTGTAGGGGCCAACCCCCCTCCCCAGGCTGGCACCACCTCTGCTTCTAGCACCTTTGCTGCTGCATACCCTGGCACTGCCGCTGTTGCTACCCAACTGCCTGCGCCTCACCAGCATGATTTCTTTTCTCAGCCGTCTGTGCTTACCTCTGGGCTTGCCTTCTCCTCCTGGGAAGTGCGCTTTAGCGCGTGGGCTCAATGGGAGTAGCTGTGGGAGTATTACTCCCCAGCTGTTGCTCCATTCACTCCCCGTGCAACTGAGTCTGCCCGTGCCGTGCACGCCCTCATCCTTGCCGCTCCTGAGTCGCTGATTGATGATGTCGGCACGTACAATGCTGATCCTGCTGTCCAACGTCTAGCCGACCCTGTCGATGCATATGTCATGCTACGTCGTCGCACCACTGTCACTGGCCAGGCCGCTCAGAGCGCCCTCACAGTCCAGTTCAACACACTTCTCATGCGTAGTGACGAGACCGCTGATGCCTACTGGTCTCGTGGTCTCAAGCTCCTTCGCGAGCTTGGCAAAGCGGCACCTGGCCAGGTCTCTGCCGTCCTCACCATGGTCAACGGCCTTATCCCAAAGCTGTCCGACCTTCTTCGTGACGTCAAAGCTGACGAGCTACAGTAGCTTGCCTCACAGCCCGTTCCCCCGGATTCACCGCCAGGGGTAGGGGCTCTTTGGGATTTCACCTCCGAGCGTCTTGCTGCCTGGTGAACCAGTCATCAGAACAAGCGCCTCCATCGCTCTTCCGTCACGGGCGTTGCTGCGCTTAGCACTGCTACTGCACCCTCCTCCTCTGCTGGCGCTTCCTCTACCTCCACCGCTTCTTCCTCGTCCTCCCCCGCCTCTGCCCTCGCTTCCCAGGGTCGTGGAAAGGGCAAGGGCAAGGACAAGGGTGCTCCTGCTTCCTCGCGGGTTCCGGGCGCTGTCGTGTGGTGGAACTGTGGCTCTACTGAGCACTCTGCTCGGACTTGCCCAGCTCCTCCGGATGACCTCCGCCTCGCCCGGGCCATGCGCGCTCACTGGGCTCCCACCTCCACCTCCTCCTCCACGTCATCACCCTCTGGCGCCGGTGTCCCATCGCGCTCCTCCACCCCCCTCCCGGCTCAAGCTCACGTCGCCTCTGGCGTGACTTCTCATCCGCCTCCTTTCCTCTATCCCTGGGGCTAGCCACCTCCTTACGGCACCCTTGTGTATGCTGGCCCCCCGTCCTCAGCCTACACCGCTCCGCCGTGGTTTCCTCCTTCCCCCAGCGCGTCTACTCCAGCTCCGCCGGCGTCTGTGGATTGTGATCGCGGTGATCGCGAGCGCCACCTTGAGCAGTCCCTCCTTCAGCTTCTTCGCCTTCGCGATCAGGGAGGAGAGAGTGTTGCACCGGTAGCCAGAGGTCTTGTGTGTCAGAATGACAGTGTTCTTCGTGGGGATCCTCCTGGTCACACTCTGGGTGCCTTGTGTGCGTCTGTCCCGTGGATTGAGCGTTGGCAGTACGACTTTCTTCCTCGTGGTCTGTCCCTCTATACATTGTCTCCGTCCTCCGTTGGCACTGTTTCCACATCCAGTGTGCTCCCCTCTCTGCGTGTGTCTTGTGGCCTCTGGGTCCTTGACTCCGGGGCGACCCACCACATGACGTCCGTGCGTTCCTCGTTTGTCCCGTTAGGCCCCGTCGGTTCCGTCCGCTTTGTTCGTACTGGGTCTAGGCAGTTGCTGCCTGTTCAGGGTGTGGGCGTCGTGCGCTTTGTTGGACCCAGTGGTGCCCTGTACATGCTTGACGTTCTGTATGTGCCTTCGCTGGAACTCAGCCTGCTGTCTGTGCCATCCCTGGATGATCAGGGTATGGAGTTCACTGCTAGCCGTGGTGTTGGCACCGTCTGTCTTCGTTCCACTCAACGTGCTGTTCTCCATGGCGTGAAGTGCGGCAAACTCTATCGTTCCCTTGCACGCCCCCCTCGCTCCTACCGTCGATGTCGCTCTTGCTCACGTTGCACCCTCTCTTGCTCCTGACCTCATGCGTCTCTTGCATCGTTGCCTTGGTCATGTCCACACCGATGCCATTCACAGCATGCTGCGTATCCAGCCTGCTCTTGGCCTCTTGCCCTCTACTTTCCCTGCCCCTTGCCCTGCTGATTGCCTTGACTGTGCCCAAGGGAAGATGCATCGCTCTCCTTTCTCTCCTTCTGAGTCACACTCTACACATCCCCTGGATCGTGTTCATGCGGATGTCATGGGGCCTTTGCCTCATGACCTCCTTGGTGACGTTGGTCGCTATGTCTTGTGCCTTACCGATGATTTTTCTCGCTTCCGCTGGGTGTTTGCTCTTCGTCAGAAGAGCGATGTCTGTTCTGTCATTGAGTCATGGCTTGTTCAGGCCGAGCATGCCTGTCAGCGGTCGCTGCGTGTCTTCCGCAGCGACCGTGGTGGTGAATTCCTTGGTCCCGCCGCTCGTCTCCTCAAGTCTCGTGGGGTGTGTCTGGAGACGTCGGCTCCTTACACACCCCAGCAAAACGGTGTCTCTGAGCGTTGGAACCGGACACTTGCCGACGGTGTCTGCACGCTTCTATCTGAGTCCGGTCTGCCGCCACTCTTTGCCTTCGAAGCAATGTGCTACATGACGTGGGTCTAGAACCGTGTCCCACACGGTCCCCTTCCTCGCACTATCACACCCTTTGAGCGCTGGCATGGTCATTGGGCTGATCTTCGCCTAGCTTGGGTTTGGGGTAGCATTGCTTCTGTTTGGCTTCTGGAGGATCTTCATGATGGGAAACTGTCCCCTCGCGGTCGTCTCTGCCCCTTTCTCGGCGTCTCCGCGCAGTCCAAAGCCTGGCGCTTCTGGGACCCTGTCCTTCAGCATGTCATCGAGTCTCGCGAAGCTCTATTCTTTGAGTCCGTCTTCCTTCGGGACCTCAGTCGCGTGTCGCCTGACTCCTCCCTCCTACCTCTCTCTCGGTTGAGGGGGGATGCCGGTCCTGCCGGTCCGGCAGTCCCTGTCGGTCCTGCCGGTCCGGCAGTCCCTATTGCCGCATCGCAGCTGTCACCCTCGTTACAGTCCTCGTCGTTCGGACCTGTCCCTACCTACCATGTGTCCTCTTCCTCTGACGTCTTGTCCAGCCCGTCTGACGTCCCATCGTCCCCGGACACTGACTCTGCCCAGTCTGTCTCATCTCCCGCTGTCCCGTCCAGCCCGGGCACTTCTCCTGTTGCCCCTTCACCTGTGGCCTCTCCTGTCCGGGTGTCTGACCCGCCTCCGCACTTCCCCGCTGGATCTGCCCCTGTCTCACCCTTCGTCCGGGGTGGGCGTCTTCGTGCCTTACCCAACCGCTCTAACACCTCCACGACCTCGGCACGCCCTCACTCGTCTGTTCTCCCCACCGGCATGGACACACTGGGCTTGGCTACTGGGATTGTCCATCCCAGTTCCGCCCTTGGCTACGCGCTTCTTGCCTCTGAGCATGAGCGGGCCTTGGAGGCTGCAGTCTTGAGTAGTATTGCAGAGTGTCACGCCACGTCAGTCACCACTGCCTTGCCCCCTGAGCCGACCACTGTGCGTCAAGCTCGTGCAGCCTCTGACACCCAGCAGTGGGAGGCTGCAATGCATGACGAGCTCAAAGCCCTCGATACTCATGCGGTCTATGAACTTGTCGATCTTCCGCCTGGGTGCTAAGCCATTGATACCCGTTGGGTCTTTCGGCGCAAGTACAAGCCCAACGGTGCACTCGACAAGTACAAGGCATGCCTCACGGCAAAGGGGTACTCCCAGGTCCCCGGCGTCGACTTCGATGAGACATTTACACCGGTTGGGCGGTACACCACTGCCAGAGCACTGTTGAGTCTCGTGGCTCATCACGACTGGGAGTTAGAGCAGATGGATGTGAACAATGCATTCCTCCATGGACGTTTGGACGAGGAGATCTACGTGGTGCAACCTCTTGGCTTCTCCGACGGCACTGACCGAGTCTGGCGACTGCGGAAGTCCCTCTATGGCCTAAAGCAGTCGCCACGGTGCTGGAACCAAGAGATCACGTCCACTCTTGAGAAGGGAGGTTACCGGCGCAGTACAGTGGATCCATCACTCTTTGTCAGTCCACCTTCTGTCCCGTTCGTCGCTGTCCTCGTCTACGTGGATGACCTGCAGATAGCATCGCCTAGTCAGGCAGCGGTCCAGTCAGTGAAGACGCTCTTGCAGTCCACGTACAAGATGAAAGACTTGGGACCTGCTCACGTCTTCTTGGGCATGGAGCTTGAGCACGACCGTTCTCGTCGCACACTCCATGTCCACCAGGCTGCATACGTCCGTAGCCTGGGGGAGCGCTTTGCCTCACTGCTAGAGTCCACACCCACTGTGTCCACGCCCAAGACCCCAGTGGGCCAAAGGCTGCTGAAGACACTGGATGTGTCCAAGCTGGGGGAGACAGTCGATGTGACTGACTATCTCCGTGTCATCGGGTCACTGATGTGCCTGGCGACCACAACCAGGGCACATGTCGCCTTCTCCGTGAACTTCCTAGCCCAATTCTCCCAGGCTCCCCGAGCACGACACATGGAGGCTGCACTGCGCGTTGTCAGGTACGCCCTCTCCACTGCACGCACTAGGTTGTGTTATCGTGCACAACCACCCATTGTCGTGGATGGATACACGGACAACGACTGGGCACATGACACTGACGCACGCAACCGTACAGGTTACATCTTCCTCATTGGAGGGACCGTTGTGTCGTGGAAGAGTGGTAAGCAGGGTTGTGTGGCGCGCAGCTCAAGTGAGGCTGAGTATGTTGCTCTAGGTGCAGGCACTTGCGAGAGTATGTGGCTATGTCGTTTGCTGCAGCAACTGCACGTCCCCATCCGCTGCATCACTTTGCGCTGCGACAATCAAAGCACTAAGGCGATTGCTGAACATGATGGCATGCATCATACACGCACGAAGCACATCAATGTTGAGCATCATTTTGTACGTGAGCGCATTGCTGCAGGTGATTTCCAGGTCGTCTGGGTTGATACACGACAGCAGCGAGCTGATTTACGAACGAAGGCACTCAGCAGCGACGTCTTCAAGGCGGCTGTGCATGCAGTTGGGCTGTTGTGTCCACGTGGTGGTCCTGGTTGAATGGCTATGGCTAGTGCTCGTACAGTTGTCTGTCACTCCTTGTGACACCCTTTTGTGATTGTGCGCTTGTGTCACTGTGTGTCGGCTGTGAGTCATGGGGGAGTGTTGGTATGTTTCCCACAGATTTGTTGTGACCTCTGGCCTCGCTGCACACTCACCGCACTGACGCAGGTGATTAATGCTGGAGTGACACCGGCACTGACGTCACCGCTCACGTGACACCGGATCACAAGAAGACCTTCCGAAATCTTGTGGCTGGCTTCAGGGTTACCTCTAGCACAGGAGTTTGCCACTTGAATTGTGTTGACACTAGGATTCCTAGTGGATGACGGGGATGTGTGTCCGGGTTGTCTTCCTGGGTCTGCTAGGTTTGTATGCGTGCAGGAAATTGTGTGGATGAGGTCCCAGGTTCGGGTCTCGCTTGGCGCGGGTGCGAGCGAGGATGGGCTCGCCGTTCGCCCGCTCGTCACCCCGCCACCCGCTCGCTTGCACCTAATAACACTCTCTTGTGTTACTGAGGTTTCTAACTTTCGCTTGTCAAGCATTCCCCTTCTATGGTGTCTAGTGCCTCGCTTGGCTCGTGATTCCCCACTTCCCTCGCTCTCCTTCTAACCAGGCTCCTCTATCCTCATAACTTACATGAGCGTCCCCGTCTCCCAAATCGTCTTCTGCTCCGGCTGATACCTGTTGACGATCCACATTCCACTAGGCCTAACACTTGGAATTAAAGCGCACCGATGTATTTGATGAAGTTCCAGGAAGCTGCCTAGCCTTCCTACTCCTGACGTGGTGACACTGTCAGGTCAGCTCACACACTGACAAGCAAGCAGGTTCAAGGAACAACAAGGGTTGGACTATGGAGACACAAAAAATCTCATGACTTCAATAGCTCATAATGCAGGTAGACATTAAATTTGAAAATCACACATGATAAGTGCATGCCGCGGTGCACTGCGAATGACACAAGCGACTGCCAATTTGTCCTAAAGAACTACTTTTGCCAAACCTCTACGCCTATGACTCCGAACACAAGATGTAGAATCTTAAGATGGACGCTACGAATGGTCACATGCACGGGTCCGACATCAATCGGTGGACATGTAATGCACACCATGCAAATGAGGCTCAATAGCCAATCCACCGAGAAAACACTAGACATTGAAGGGAAATTGTAAACTATCCCAGGGAGCACCCGGGAAACCATAGAAACTTTCCAAAAGCTACTGGTGGCCAGGGCCACCACCCAACAATACTCCGGCGCCATCTCGGTCGGCATCACGGATTAACACGAGGATGGACATGACCGAGGGGTCATACTAAGGTGTAAGAACAAACGAGGATGGCATACATGACAACACTCCTCCATGATCCGATGGTACGCATGTCCAAACACACCGAGAACTGAAAGACGTGTGCAACGATATATTCAACAGTCAAAACACACACATCAAACTCTTAGACACTCTCAAGCAAGGGGCAGAGCCCGACAGAATAAATGGCTACTTTCCACGCACTAGTCCTTGGTCAGGAAGTCAGCGCATTGCATGTCCATGCCGACCCAGATGACAAAGATCACATGTCAATCCTCAAGATCACACACAAAGTGATGCTCAACAACACTGCTTCGTGCGTGCATGAACAACACCACACTTCTCTATAAGGGAAAGTGCACTCGGGTTTTCAAATTGCATAATTATGCAAGGCACGGAAGCAGAGATGTTTTAGCCACACTACCTCAGCAGCCCCAGCCCCGAGCACAACATGAACCGTCTGTGATGAGCTACATGTAATGCAACCATGCTTGTCCCCATGCCACGACACAGCTGTACCACCCACCAGGAACACGTATGATGTCCAACTATCCTAATCATGGCTCTAGGCCCAATCACTATCTGTATCGCCATTAACTACCACCGAACGTTACCTTCGACACCAAAGTCTAGGGTATAGTATGGAAACCAAGTACCGCATCACTCACACAGTCGCATGAAGGGCTCTTGCCAAAGACAAAGCAAGAACTTTGCAAGGAGGTTGACGGTAAAGGAAATGCCGGATCGAGTGGTCGTGGCCGAGTACATTAGAGAGCCAACGAGGCACAAGTACATGGACACATCCATTGTCTTTTCCAACTGTGTTGGATCATCGAGGTATAGTTAATCGACCCAAATTCATACACTCCACAATCAGTGTATTAATAAGTGTATTCCTGTAATTAAGGATTTCCCAGTAATCATAAACATGAGCGCACGTGACTAATACCCACATAGACATTCCTTTTCAAAAATGTTAAGATTAAAGGTATTTTCTATGAATTAGAGAAGCTTTGGATAATGATCAATGTTCAAATTTTTGTTCACCTCCCAATACACTTTTGCGTACACAGTTTTGAGGGTGAGGTGATTGGTTTTATATGGGATCATCCACCTTCAGGGTATCCTGTCCATCAGGTGTGATCGGGGTGTTGACTGTGGGAATTGCACCGAGGAAATCAAAAAATTGCTCCTCCATAATGCAAGCGTAACGTGCCTGGTGCTAAAAGAGTGTGTGTTATTGTCAGTCACGTATGATATTTGTTCAAAAAAATAGCTGCAAGACCAAGATCCTTCATCCTGGAGGCAGCTTGAAAGACATCCTTGGCCTTCTTCATGGCCTCCATAAAACGAGTCGTGATCAGGAGGTCTTCCACATAGACCAAGATGTTGTGAGGCTCTCCGTTCTCCAACTGAGGAAGAGGGACGAGTAGGTATCACTCTGTATGTAACTGGGATGTGTTAGTGTGCCGGTGATCTCCTAGTTCTAGTATCAAGGTGACTACTTCAGGTCGTACAATGCCTTACACAAGTGTCAGACCATATCACTGACCTCAAAACCAGGTGGCTAGACAATGTAGATCTCCTCTCCTATGGTGCCATGGAGGAACACATTGTTCACATCCATCAGGTGTAGCTCCCTATCGTGGTGAGCGACAATCCCGAACAGAGCACAAGCGGTGGTCATACATTTGAGTGCAAAGGCATCAGTAAAATCCACAACCTTCATCTATGAAAATCCCTTGGCCGGCAAGCGGGTCTTGTAGCGATCCAATGTGCCATCAAGCTTCACTTTCTCACAGAAGACCCACTTGGTTTGTACACCCTTCTGTCCATGCAGTGTATTAGCAAGCTTATGGATTCCGTCCTCACAGATGGCCCTTAGCTCATCCTCACAAGTGGCACGCCACATCTTTGCATCCTCACCTGAGAGTGCCTCCTTCAACTTTTCTAGATCAGGCACCGTTGAGGAATAACTCTGGGTGGCCAAGACACACACATCTGGACTCGGCCTGACCACCACAAAGCAAGCTACGACATTGCAAGCTATGAAGAACTCACGGTGGACCAACTCATGACCAACAAGCCACGTTGGGTGCACCTCAATGTACGTTGCCTAAACACTCATGCCAAGGGCATTCATGCCAGGCTCCCCATACACTGCAAACACTACGAACGGGGCGTCAGGGTGCCAAGTGAACAATCCGTTGAACACTAGAGGCCATTGGTCAAAGGCGACCACCGGGTTTGCGTGGATATCCTGAGACTTCAGTACTCACCTCTAGTTGCATAGCAGGTGACTGAGCCACAGCCGCACGGGTAGCTAGCTTGCAAGGAAGGGGAGAGGATGCAAGAGGATCATGGATCGATGCTATCGTATTTGTAAGGGAGGCACGTGCAGGCACATGACCAGGTGTGACAGGAGATGACGCCAGGAGCGCAAGTTCATGTATGCCAAAGGAAACTGACAGTTGCATGGCAGCAAGTGTCCCAGAGAGGACTGAAACTTGCACGGGAACAGGTGTGTCTGGGAACCAACACTGGCACAGGGGTAGGTTTGCCAAAGGGAACCGATGAGGCCACTGGAAAAATCAAGATGTCCAGATCGTCATCGTCCAGAGACCCGTTCTCACGTGAGGAAGCCCGGACGGACCCATCTACAAGTCTAGACTCCCCCATTCCCCAGGAAGCCTCACAAGTGGGAACATGGTCATTGGCCAACGAAAAAATGTTATACAGGTTGTGATATATGAGAGCCTCAAAGAAGAGAGCGTCTCAAGAATCGACGATGTGGTGACAAGCAAGTTCCTCTAGCTTCCACGCAGCGAGGAAATGCCAACCCAGGCACACATGCGACCTCGAGGTGAAACCTTGGACCCTTGATGGTCCTTGGTGTACCTGACATAGGCTAGGGAATCGTAGACATGAGCAAGATGGAGGTCGGCACGATGTCCAAACCATGTCATTAAACGTGACGTGGTCTGGAAGAGGACCGTGCGACAAGTGGTTCTAGACCCACGTCATGTGGCAGAAGCTCTTAAATATTAAAGACTCAAAACACCACACTCAAACTACATGCCATAAACTGCATCCTCCATGGTGTAGTTCCAGTGGTCAAACACACTCTTTTGTTGTGGTGAGGTAGAGGCAGGGAGCTGGTGAAAATTCATGCTCAACAAAGAAGAAGTCTACCTCACCTGATAACTCGCACCCACATTCCAAGAGTGCGAAGGGTATGAAGAGACTAGAATTGATCCATCACCAAATTTGGAAGATCTAGGGCATACAGGCACATGCACAAACTGACATGAGCTCTGGGTGTGAGTGACATATAAAAGCTGCAAACATTTGGCTAAGTCAGGGACGAAAAATGCAACGAGAGGATATAAATGAGCCCCAAGCGGGCTTATGTAAGGGCACCGGCAGCTAGCCCACCGGACCCCGTCATCCCCACTAACCCAAATGATCGACCAGGGAGACCACACTACAAAGACCACATAAACGACAACTGTAGTCTCCTCGAGGTATCGGAACAACTCTCCAAGTGCCCGGGTCCCGACCACCGAGGCTAAACAAGCAGTGTCCAAAACACACATAATCAACATCCAGTAAGCACAACACACTTTTTGAGTCTCGGAAGCGACATTAGTATCATCATGTCTCCTCATCACACCGGTACAGTCCACCGGGTGTGCGGGTCTCAACCCACAGAAAAACGTCTCCTAGCTCCCGACAACCCAACCAGGCTTTCAAAACGCATCGGCCGCGTTTCGCTACCACGGCCATAGGTGTTGGAGAAGTCTCAGGAAACTCGGGAGGCCCGTAGTATCGTCACCCTCTCATCTACCCTGTACCACCAATGTGGGGTGTATGGGTAATCCATCTCCGTCGCTCGTGATGGGTGGAAGCCACATAAACCAACCATCCCCGTGACTGACATAATTGTCAACGCAACAACAAGTGAGCCAAGACATGGAATGATGGTTCGTGCAAAACCACGATGAGCACCAATAAACCATAGACATACACCGACTACTCCTCCAAGCACAGAGGGAAAGCCCGTTGTCGTCAGGAGCACAACAAAGGCCACAAGGTCACCTCGTGACACTAGTACAACCCACCAAGTGCCCGGGTCTCGACCATACAAGGAGTCTCACACATGCACACACTCTAGAACAAATTACATGCATAGTTCATAAAGCAAGAGGGTCTCCTTGTGGCACTGGTATAACCTACCAAGTGTCCAGGTCTCAACCAAGAGAGTACTATGATCCACATGCAATCAAATGCATATGGCATGCGCAGGCATGGGACATGAGTCACACGCCCGCTGCTATAGCACACTCAAGGCAGAGCAAAGATCCCTCGTCATGCATCTATCGCACTGTTGCAACAGGTCGAAGTCCATACGACACTCCTCCTGGGCAGGGGAACCTGACGCCGACGTACTGAATCCAAGTGCAAATGTCGTACTAGCCAAACCTGATGCCAAAATAGTTGCTCACTCCAGCAAGTGCTAACATGGATAAATTCTCTCTCTCTCTCTCTCTCTCTCTCTCTCTCTCTCTCTCTCTCTCCCTCTCTACCATCTAGGAAAAGAAAACCTGTCGTCAATACACCATGAAGAAACTGCTCCCACTGTCATGCACGAGTCTATTGCCATCTGAAGGATGGAGCTCCGGCTACCACCACAGTCATCATCTTTGCACCTCACGGACCACACCAATGCTCGTGAGACCGCCACAAGTCCCAACCCTCAATCTCTCCTTTCTCTGTTATTCAGTGGCGCATTAGGGTACGTTGGAGGGCAGGGAGTGGGCGAGCAACACGCAGCCGTGGATGAAGTGGCAGAGCTAGCCTCTAAGTTAAGTGGAGCACCCTAAAGCAAAAGGGTGCACCGCCACAAGGGGAGGAGGACTTGCACACTGAGTCAGACCCGCAAATATGGACGAAGATGAAGATGGAGTTGCTGAGGCAGGTGGAGAAAGATCCGTGATCAAAACCGGTGTAGAAAGAGGAGCTATAATGGAGTCGTCAAGAACAAGGATGGAGGAAAATCAAGGCATGCTCACCTCTCCTGTGGTAGTGTCTCCATCAAACGTCATACTCAGAGCTTGTATAGGATCCTCCCTTGGGACGAGTGTGCGATGTCTTGATAGTGGAAAGCTTGTGTCCATGGTAGTGCTGCTCTCCTGGACAATCGCCCCTAGGCTGCCATCACCTCCCGCTGTAGCATCTCTGCATGCTCGTGTAAGTTAGCGTACGCTACCTTAGACATGCGGAGGTGGTCCATGTCTGCCTCACTGGATGCTACACACGCAGACTCCAGACCTTGTGAGTACAACTCCATCTGCATCTCCGCTGCTAAATAATATGGGACTAGTGTTGTTACATCCTCCTGGAGTTCAACCAAAATCCTAACATGTTGAGATGCTTGAAAATCGGATGAAACTAAAGGTGTCTCATCTTGAACGTAGCTCATGTCTGTCAGACGAGGAGGGATGAACGGTCGTGTACCAACAAAGAAGGAGAAGGTAGAGTCGTCAGAGTCTGCGGAGCATGTGGAAATGCCGTCTATACAGGTACTACCACTCTCATTGTCAATGTGATCAATAGTATCACCAATGGATGAACACGTGACGGAAGAATTGAGCTGTTACTGATGAGGTGACTCTATCTGTGTGGCCTGATTTGTTGCACTGTCCTTAACTGCCAGTGTAGTGGATACAACCATGCAAGACTCAGGCTCAACAACTAGTCCAATGCCAGTCAATGCAACAAGCAAGCACAGCTGGTGCTCACGTATTATCTCGTCGAGAGAACCGGTCACTGTCACCCGCTCAATGATGTGGTGAGGATCATCACCCGAGTGCACCATCAATGATACTGCTCCTCCGTGTGTACGGGAACCCATAGACTCTGGGAACATGGGTGACCCCCGATGCTCAAGTTGGTCCTTGGGTAGCCCTGATGACAAGGTCGAGCCTGTTGTGTCTGCTAAAGCACATATCTCAGTGATCTCCCTCAATAACGCTACTCTCAAGAATGCCTCCACAACTGAAAGACCAGACAATCAACTTTGCTTCTGTACTGTAATCGTTATCGGGCTGGTGTGAGCCTGTTGTACCAACTCCCCCCGGAGTTTGCAGAAGGCACTTCAAGCCGTATGGGACTCCTCTGCCACCACCGAGTCGCCACAGGTTGGAATCGTAAGTAGCACCACCCAGGAACCTAGGCTTGCACTAATCCTAATAGAATCTACTGTTGCAAAATATCCGGCTCATGTCCCGGCGTGGAAGTCGACCTCGATGACACGCATGTCTTTACCAACACCATGTCCAGGCCTGACTCCACATCATTCGTCAACACCGTGCCATTCGCTCATGCATGAGGTGAATCCACGATGCTGCTCTCAGGTGAAGGTGCTCATCCTGTCGATATCCATGTGATTGGCTGTCTCCGACAGCCACTCTCCCCCTCGATAGGATGAGTAATGGTAGCCTTGTGGGCAGACAATATGTCTGAGCCCAGTCGAGCACAATGGGTCGTGCAGTGACGACGACGCCGCGCTCGAGACCGACCACCAAAATATGAATCATCCAGAGGGGACGTGGTGGTAGAATGGAGGATCAAAAGAATGGAAGCATCTTGGGATGGATCGGACGGTAAAGTTGAAGAAGCATCCTGAGGAGATGCAGAAGAGGAGATACAAAAGAACGCAAGGAAATCGTCGACAGACTCGTGGAAGCAGCACGCTCGATGACGACAAGGTTACATAGCTGCTTCATCATCCACTTCAGGCCCTGGATCTTGGCGAACATGATCCCCAGAAGTCCGGTGAGTGGACCCGCTGAATCCGGTATATCCTCATCCTGTGGAGGACCTCTACTCTGACGGGACCGAAGTTAGGGCGGATGCCAGCCTCGAGGGCGCGTCCACCAACCGTGACTTCCATCACCACAGTAATAGCAAGCAAATGCACATGATGCATGTTGCCATGTCGGCGAACTCATCTCGAGCACCTGACAATTGAGGGTGCGGAGAGCACCTGCTCCCAACAATAAAGCACGAAGCCTCGGGAGGCTACGACAATGTCAGACACCGTCACTATGTCGAGTCGTAGTGCCGAGGTCAACAATCGTGACCTGACCGGATGTGTTGCAATGCCACAACAAGTCCAGAGAAGCGTGCGGCTGACCGGCCATTGTTGCTGTTGCTACCACTCCTCAACTTGCACTCACTGTGACTTGTGCCACCCCCGAAGGTGATGCTGACGGTACAACAGTTGGAGTCGTTGTTGCGGACACGGTGAAGGAAAAAGCTGCTATGGTGACAAGAGATGGAGCTACAATTTGAGTTGCTACTCCATTGGTGAGGGGAGAAGTTTTTCCTCAAATCTTCCCTCTACTTGATCCCAGGTGACAGGTGTATATTTTTTATCTGCCAATCAATACATTTTTTTCTAGTTCACGGCATGCTCTCATATGCACCCACTCCCCCTTTTCTCGATTGCCCCCAAAGAAGAGGAGGTAGTTGGACGATGGGGGGATGAAAAAAAGGCAAAAGGACGGGGGATCATAACGTTCCTTTGTGTTGAGCTCACTCGCTCGCTCATAGAACGAGCGTGCGAGGTGGGGCTAATGGACAGGAGGGGGGGGGGTTGTGCGCCCCTCTGAACCCGTCCCTCCGTCCGTCAGCCGACTGGGCCAACGGGGTCGACGGGGCCGACAGGGCCCCTCCGAGGGGGCCCCTCTATGGGAGCTCGAAAGGGCCCCTCCGAGGGGGCCCTCTAAGGGGTGTCAAGTCAGGCCCTAAGGGGGCGCCCCTCCAATGGGCCCTCCGAGGGACCGGAGGAGGGGCTGAGAGACCCCTTCGGCAGTAGCAACTGCGGCGGCAACTGCAACTGCTGCGGTTGCTGTTGCTTCTGCTTCTCTTGTTGCTGCTGCTGCTGCTATAGCTGTTGCTGCTGCTACGGATGATGCTCTTGTGTCTGCTATTTCCATTTTTGCTATTCTACTGCTACTGCTCATGTCGCCTCAAAGGCTTTTGATGTTGCCATACTTGTTGTTGCCACCACCGCTACTACTGCTCGGTGTTACAGCTACCACTCCTGCTGCTCCTACTACTATTGTTATTGATGTGTCTACTGGTACTACTGTTTCTACTATCGTCGCAACCGCTACTGCTACTACTACCGTTGCTGTCGTTGTGCACTACTTACTGCCCTTGTGGCGTTCGCCTGCAGTCACTTAGTGCTCCATCACGCTGCTGCTTGCGAGGTGCCACGTGGCGCGTTCTCTTTGCGTTTTGCCTATTATGCTTCTGCTTCTTGTGCTGTTTTAAATGCTCACATGCCCCCTGTGCTCTGATACCGAATTGGAGAGCTCTAGGACATACAGGCCCATGCACAAACTGACATGAGCTCTTGGTGTGAGTGACATACAAAAGCTGCAAAAATTTGGCTGAGTCTGGAACAAAGAATGCAAATAACAAGGAGAGGTTACAAATGAGCCCCTAGCGAGCTTCTGTAGGGGCACCGGCAGCTAGCCCACTGGACCACGTCATTCCCGCTGAGCCCAAACGGGCCAACAGGGAGACCACACTGCACAGACCACGTAAACGAACCGTGGTCTCCTCGAGGCATCGGAATAACTCTCCGATTGCCCGGGTCTCGACGACCGAGGTTGAACGAGCAGTGTCTGTAACACACAGAATCAGCGTCTAGTCAACACGCTTTCCGAGTCTCGGAAGCGACACTAGTACCATCGGGTCTCCTCGTCGCACCCATACAGTCCACCGGGTGCGCAGGTCTCGACCTACCGAAAAATTTTCCTAGCTCCGGACAAACCAACCAGGCTGCCGGAACGCATCGGCAGGGTTTTGCCAACAATGTCGTAGGTGCAGGAGAAGGCTGAGAACACTCAAGGGGCCCGTCGTGTCGTCACGCTCTCCTCTACATTGTACCACCAACGCGGGGTATATGGGTAATCCATCTCTGTTGCTCGTGACGGGTGGAAGCCACATAAACCAACACACTAACCACAGGCAGACCGCTAGGAAATAATTTTAGGGCATGCAGGCCCATGCAAGAACGAACATGAGCTCTGTGTGTGAGTGCGATGCAAGACGGCAAGAATTTGGCTAAGTCTGGAACGCTGAATATAAAGAACAAGGAGAGAGTACAAATGAGCCCCTAGCGGGCTTAAGTAGGGGCGCCGGCAGCTAGCCGCACCGGGCCCCGTCACCCCCGCTGAGCCGAAACGGGTCAGCGGGGAGAACGCACTGTGTACACCATGATAACAATAACGGTGGTCTCCTCGAGGCACCGGAACAGCTCTCCGAGT
>SZWC01002035.1:164058-174385 GCA_023375785.1 Penium margaritaceum | reverse complement strand
GCTGCAAGCTGCTGCGTCAAGGCGGCAAGCTGTTGCTGAAGAGCAGCGAGAGGGTCAGGGTGGCTGCCAACGTTGCCAGTGGGATGCTGCTGCTGCTGCTGCAAAGGCGGCGGCTGCTGCTGCTGCTGCAGCGGCGGTGTCTGCTGCTGCAGCGGCATTGTCTGCTGCTGCTGCTGCAGGGGCGGCGGCTGTTGCTGCTACAGGGGCAGCGGCTGCTGCTGTTGCAGGGGCGGCGACTGCTACTACTGCAGCGGCGGTGGCTGCTGCTGCTGCAGCGGCGGTGGCTGCTGCTGTTGCTGCTGCAGGGGCGGCGGCTGCAAGAAGGGAGGGGTAGGGGTCCCCCCACCAGAGGAGGACCCCTCATCAGGACTCCCCTCCATTTACTCAGTGTCCCTTGTTTTCTATCCTTTCCCCTCTTTTTTTGTTTTTTGTTTTTTTTGTTGATGACGTCAGCAGTGACGTCAGTAGTGACGTCAGCAGAGGAGTGCTGACGTCAGCAGCGGTGGACGTTGGGGCCGCTGATGTTGTTGTTGCTCCTGATGCCGCTGTAGCCGTTGCCGCTGCTGCTGCTGCTGTTGCTGCTGCTGCGGTTGCTGCCGCTGCTGCAGTTGCTGCCGCTGCTGCTGCTGCTGCTGCTGCTGTTGCTGCTGCTGCTGCTGCTTGCTTGCTGCTGCTGCTGCTGTGGCTGCTGCAGTTGCAGCCGCAGCTGCTGTTGCTGCTGCTACTGCTGCTGCTGTTGCTTGCTTGCTGCTGCTGCTGCTGCTGCTTGCTTGCTGCTGCTGCTGCTGTGGCTGCTGCAGTTGCAGCCGCAGCTGCTGTTGCTACGAGCTGCTGTGGCTGCCGCGGCTGCTGCAGCTTGCCGCTGCGGCTGTGCGCTGCTGCAGCCGCGTGCTGCTGCTGCCGCCCGCTGCTGCGGCTGCTGCGTGCTGCAGCAGCCGCTCGCTGCTGCGGCGGGTTGCTGCAGCGAGCTGCGGGGGTGGGGGATTTTTTCTGTTGCCCTTTTTTTTGTTTTTTTTCTTCTTTTCTCTTTGTCAGCGGGCAGCAGCCCGCTGTCTGCAGCGAGCAGCGGGCTGCTGCTCGCCTGGCAGCAGCGAGCTGCTGCTCGCTGGCAGCAGCAGCCGCGGCTGGCAGCTGCTGCTGTTGGCTGCTGCTGCAGCTCGCTGCAGCAGCTGCTGCAGCTCGCTGCTGCTGCTGCACGCTGCTGTAGCTGCTGCGTGCTGCGGCTGCTGCCTGCTGCCGCTGCCGCTACTGCCGGCTGCCGCTGCCGCTGCTGCCTGCTGCCGTTGCGGGCTGCTGCTGCGGGCTGCTGCTGCGAGCTGCTGCTGCGCGCAGCTGCTGCTGCTGCACGCTGCTGCCGCTGCTGCGCGCTGCTGCTGCCGCTGCCGCAAGCTGCTGCTGCTGCTGCCGCGAGCTGCTGCTGCCGCCTGCTGCTGCTGGCGGTGCCAGTCACTGCACCTGGGTGACGTTCGCCGCTTGCGTCGTCGCCCGCAGACGTCAGACGCCGCCTGCCGCTCACCTCCTCGCGTCACGCATGGGGGTCAGTGCTGCCGAAAAAATTTCGGCAGCATTTCCCCTGCACTGGCGCGTATGGGGGTCCGCCGGCGTTGTCTGGCACCTGTTCGTCAGTCTTCTGCTGCTGCTGCTACGCTCTGGCTCTGATACCAAAATGGAATAGCCTAGGCAGCAGGTTGGGGCAGCAGCGTTGTTGATGCAGCGTGCGGGCTTCCACGCTCGTTGCTTAAGTCAGCTGCCCCCTCAGTCTGCTGCTCTAGAGTCTAAGTCTGGAAGCTCTGGGTTTGTTACTCAGAAATGCGCGCGCCAGTGTTAGCGCCAGAAAGCAGCTGAAAACTGCAAGTGACTGATTAGGAATGAAGAATGAACGACAATGGGAGACCCCTCCAAGTTCTAGGCCCCCCCCAGCTCTGTAGAGCTTGTTACTCAGT
Source organism: Penium margaritaceum (assembly GCA_023375785.1). NCBI lineage: Eukaryota > Viridiplantae > Streptophyta > Zygnematophyceae > Desmidiales > Peniaceae > Penium > Penium margaritaceum. The sequence continues at coordinate 172,442 of SZWC01002035.1, read as the reverse complement.
TCAATAGCCAATCAGAAAATAGCTCAGTTCAGGCTGGCAGGTTTTCTCGGTGAGGCCTGCCAGGCAGCCGACAGCCCAAAACCCGGGCGTCGTCCGTTTTGCCTGAAAACTGGACCATACCATAATACCGCCGCTGCGAACGCAGCCGTGCGGTCAGAATCTGCTAGAAAAATAGTAGCAAGGAGTTATGGCAGCCTAAACCCAGATAGTGCCCACAACGGTTTGTGCTGCCGAACAGGGCCATGCAACATGCAACTGGGACCCTAGGCAGTGCATGACGACGCAGACGCAATAGGACGCGCTGGACACATGCAAGCAGCAAATGCGGTGTCAATGACCGCCGGCAGCACGACCGCCGAGGAGGCCTGCCGATGGAGCTGAGCGCGTCGCCTGAGAGAGGAGGCTCCAGCGAACTACGAGAAGACCTCAGCGTGCGTCGGCTCCACCGGACGACACTCCATCAGCGTCGCGTCTCGCCGTCAGTCATCTGCACGCCGATGTACACAAGCCGGGAGGACACAACAGAGCACAATGAGAGATGTGCAAAAACTAACAACCTCTACGTTCGTGTTGACTGCATGTCCCAATTAAGCATCTTTGCACGACCGACGGCCACACTGTCACGACATATTAAGCTTTGTCCATCCCACGAATATTTGCATCGTTAATTATTTTAACACTGGTGATGACGGCACTATATCTCACCATGCCTTATGTGACTTTGTGCATGTCACGGCCGCGATAACCATCGGTGTGCAATGGTCGTTGTGCTACAATGTTCTCGGCGGCACATGCATGTTACGATGATCACTTATTTGTTGTGCTGGTTTGGAAGACGGTCGTGGTGGACCAGTCCAAAATGCGGGCGGGTACGGTTCCGTCTTCGACACTCTCACTCCCTCGTCTATTACGAGCCGTCAATTGTTTCCTCTCAACCAAGTCTTCCGGCTCAATACCTCGCATGTTCGTTCCCTTCAGAGCTTGCACGCGTCGTCACCCCTTGGGAGCACATGATAGCCCACCCCCATCACAGGATTGAGAGTTGGACAGAGCCCAGTGGCCAACTAGCGGCCATTCACCTCACTGTCGATGTCCCCCACTCTCCGTCGTGGTTGAGTGCAAAACTACCACCTATCTTGCCCACTTCCACCGTCACTCACGTGTCCCTCAGGCCAGTGCCCCCTCCTACTACCATGTTTCTACATGGTATACCCGAATGATCTCACGTACGTCGTTGCCACATCCCTTTAGACATCGCTTGTAGGGGCATGTCCTTACATAGTAAGCAAGCTAGCCGCACACTGCCCATCGTATAGTGGATGTGTGTATTTAGTGTTTCGCCATCGGCTTTATTGGCGCCAACATCGTTTTCTCGGCCGGGTCCCGTGTGCCATTGCTTTGTGGACATGTCGATGGCAACCACAAGTGGGAATGTGACACGCAACGCAGGAGCGGCTTCATCTTCATCCTTGGAAAGCCGATCGCTTCATGGCATGGAGGGAACAACATTGTACCGGCCATGGCACTGGTGGGATGGCATATACAGCCATTGGTGTGGCCATGATTAAGATCACGTGGCTACACTATCTGCTCCATGATCACCACCCCCATGTTCCCTACAATCTCCTCCACGTTGGCAACAAGTGGAGTTGCTACTGCCAAGAATGCTAGTGCACCTGACATGCGAACCAAGCTCGGCACCATCAAGCACCTATGTTTGTACAACGTCATTGAAGTGGCATATTTTGCTCTATAGCTTGTCCCTCTCAGATTTTCGTACTTCCTCACACAGAGCCGTCACTGGGTTGAATCTATATCCTCTATTGCCGCCATCGGTCTCCGCACTCTTCTACCTCCCGATGGAGATCCCGTGTACCCCATACCTTGTTGCTCACTTTTGTCTTCTTATTATTCTACTATACATATTCACCGCCCACCGTGTGCAGATCCATTATTGCGTCGTGGATGCCTTGTTTATGTGTTACGCTGGCCCGATTTAAGTTTTGAAATTGTTGTCGTCCAAGCACATGCCCATAGCTCCTCCATCGTGCCCGGCCCCTCTCAATCATAGTGCACCAATATCATTGCCTGTGTCTCGTGGATCACTGGGGTGCACATACGTGGTCCCCCCATCACCGGCCTTGCTTGCGGCATGTTCTGTACTGCCGTGTTCATGCCTCGGGTGCTTTTTTGTTGGAGGAGTGCGGTGGCATTGTCTAGTTGTGCTTCTCGGATAAAGTCGTGGGATACTGTGTGAAACTACTAGAGGATGTGGTACTCCATTTGGATGGAATTCTCGATGAGTGTGACGTTTTGCCATGACATGCTGTCGGATAATATGGCGGTGTATCCAATTGTGCTACTTGATGAGTACCACATGTGCTCGATGTTACGCGTACAACTTGTGTGCCTGGTTACACTCGTATAGAGTTCTCAAGCAACAACATGGGGCTATTGTTCACCGTGGACTTGTAATGTGCCGTTCAAGCTTCTTTCGCGGGCTTCCATTCCCCGCCTACACCATCAGGTTGAACTATCAGCCATATCATAACAATTATAAAACATTTCCAAGTACGCATGTGGCTATTCCATGCCTGTTATTTGACGTCCATCACGTATGCTAGTTGGTGTTGTCTGGTAGACCCATTCGAGCATTTTATCCGAGCATCAGTTGCATTGTCATAAGATGCAAGTAGTCATCCGACCGAGAAAAGATTATCGTAGATACCAGCGCATGCAACAAGATTGGCACCATTTCGAAAAAACCACACATGTTGTATTATGATGCCTTTCCAAGCCAGAATAGTCATCGTTGTGCAGTGACCGTCACGCTGCTATATTCTTCGCGCCGCGGTTATATTAGAATGATCTCGTCGTTGTTGTCAGCCATGGTCAACTGGTCCAAGGTACGGCCTTGTAGGGGTTCGTTGCATCCTCTCTCTCTCTCTCCCTCTCCCCCTCTATCTCTCTCTGTCCCCCTCTCTCTCTCTCTCTCTCTCTCTTGTCACTCTTTTCGCAAACTATTCCAATTCTACCTCTCAAACAAGTTGTATCGTCGTGCTCCTCACCTCAATCTCCCTCCTCGCAACATGCAATAGCACTTGCCTTCTAAGAGCACGTGAGAGCCTTCCCCCCTTGTAGCATAAAAAGCCCAGGTCGGCCTTGTGACTGTCTCTTGGCCACTCCTCTCACAAACTAAGAACCACCACTCACGGTTGCAGCTAGGTGAAGAACCAGCATGTAGCTCATCCGCCCCCACAAACTAGCACAATTCCCTCTGGCCACTCCTCCCTCCTATTGGCAATTTTTGTTTTTTGAAAATCCACAATTGAAGGGCCAGGATCAGCAATCCGGATAGTCAACAGCAAGGGAAAAAACGGGAATTGGGTTCACACAGGGAACAGAAATCCCATCCTAGGAAACTACACAAAAATTCAATACACCGTACTGCCAGGCATATTCGTCTATGATAATCGCTTATCCCGTTCATGTGTGCCTTAACAAAATATTACCTTGATGGACGAGTTCCTCTTCAAATCCTGTCATGGACGGGCCATTTCGTTCATTGAATTGAGTTGCTTAATAAATTCCATGGTCAATTGGGTTCAAAACGGGAGGAAAGAGATTTCACTGATTGTTAGAAAAAAAAACGTCTCAACGAAGAACCGGCGAGCACCAAAAAGTGAACACAAGCAGCTCAAGGCGCGATGATGTCCTCGTCCTCAGGGATGACGCGTTCCTTGAAGAGAAGGCTATCGGGATCGACAGCCTCCTCGGCAGCAGGTTCGCGGAACGTGCTATCCAAGCAGATGTCAAAGCCACAGGCAGACTATGCACGCTTGACTAGGGCAATGTTGACACGAAGCCTGCGCCAGGACTGCAGCACCCAAGTCAATCAAACGTTCTGCATCCTAGGCATGCCTACGTCCAGTTTTCCATGATTCCCCGCGGCAAGGCTAGCACGCACTTCGTTGGCGGACCACTCGTGGTAGGAAGTCTCTATGGCTGCTTTGAATGGCCTTTGCAACCCGACATCTGCCGGCTGTGTCTTGGATGTGCAGCCGGCAGGGATGAAGAGGAGGCATAGCCACTTGTAGTTCGTCCGGATGAAGTCGCGGAGCTTGGTGGAGGTGTGGGGCCGCAATGCGTCCAACAGCAGGATGAGCTTCTGCTTTCCCACTTCCTTTCCTTGGATAGCACGCTGCTGTTTGCATCATGGGCTAATGACATGCGTGATCCACTCGCGGGTGGTGCGCGCATTGGCCGAATGGTTGTCGGCATGGGTGACGTGGAATCCACAGTCCTCTTGCGCTATCCTTGAATCCGCGTTGTCTAGGTGGCATCGTGGTGTCTTTCCGGTGCAGATGAGCTGAAGGGGGAGGAGATCGCCAGCCATGCCTGACGCGACGAGGCCAGTGATCTAACACTTGTCGTCCATGGCTTGGACGACGACCTCCTTCGAGCCGGATGGTGCGTAGGTGCGGTCATCTGCAGGAACACCGAAGCATGGATTAGAATAAGTAAGGAAATACGGATTATAAGAACTTTGACGGTGCTAATAGCAACGGCGTTGGTGACGTACCCGAGGGGACAAGACTGATGCCGGTGTGATCTCCATTGATGACGAATGCGGGATCAACGTTGTTCATCACAATGATGCCACTGCACGCTTGTGCATGTCACGGACGAGAGTTTCCCACCCCGGCAGCAACTTCTGCGCCACGGTTGTCCACACCTGTACATCTTGTTCATGCGCTCCGTCCTTGCAAGTGAACTTCCTTGTCCATGGCCGTGAAAATGTCATGGACCTGCCATTGGAGGGTAGCTCCTCCGGATGGTTGGCTTTGATGACGACGTGGAGGACGCCGCGTAGGTTGGAAAGGTTGATGATCGTGCCCATCGTGCGCATCTTGGTGATGTTGGATGTTAGGACTTCCGCAAACCCTGGATGATGGCCAAGGAAGCTTACACGACCACGGATGCCATGGGAGCGATGTGTCATTTGACCTTGTACCTTTATCTCCACCACGTACATCAAGAATGGTCGTACATTGGGGAGGAGGTCGATAGATGTGGATTCGTACCATCCACGAATGGTGGATGGAGCAAGTTGTTCATATACACAACGGCCGCCCGGCTCGCGGTACAACTTGCGAAGGAGCTTGACAGCTTGGTACGCATTCTCCCCAGCAAGCATGGCCCCATGCATGCGCGGCAGGTGACCATCACCAAGCCAGTCGATGTAGGCACCTCGGATTGTCTTTGCGGGCTTTTGCGCATCCTTACCGTTGTCAACGTCCCCCTCATTATCCGATGATTTGTCCTCAGCTGTCGTAGGAGGGAGACGGCTTTTCATTATTCCGTGGTCTGAAGTTAGGACTGCGATGGACTCTACTAGTGCCAAGGCAAGGAACGGTGGGTTCTTGGGGGGTCGGCCAACTGGCCGCTTGGTGGGATCATTCGACGGCTTGGGATGGATGGCCTTGTGAGCGTCAAAACGACGATCTCTCTCGGCAGCTTCCTCCTCAGGGTTGAGGCGCTTAAAACCGAAGTCTGACAGTGACTTCATGGCGGTGGCTGTGTTCTAACGGTGCCTCTGCGATTCTCATCTACGCGTCCGTGTACTCTCCTTGTGGCGTGGTTCTCAGTCACCATTGTGGCGGCTTGGAATCATCCCGTGATGGTCGTGGGCATACCTGCAATGCGAGTGCACGGGCCACCGCCACCTGTGACTTTGCCACGGGTCTGAAGTTTAAGATGTTCGAATTGAGGTTGCCGATGAACGTGGTTAACACGTTGCTTCGCTAGTCAGCGGATTTGAACCGTGGACGAATATGGGTATTCCAGTAATAAAGGTGATGGCAGATGAATGGCTCTCAATAAAGTCAAAAGTAGCCCATAGTAGGAGAATATAAAGACTCTTAAAATCAAAACCAAAAACTGGACGAATGTGTCTAGCAGTACGGTAATTAAACATTTCCGAAAGACGTGTTTTGTGTCCATTGAAGAGTGACACTACACGTATGCCCCTTTCTATCCACGTGAAGGAAATGGATACTAATCCTGGTTCACTAGGACATTTGGGATGACCGAGGGTCTCCAAAAATGAGTCCATACCATTTGTTGTCCACAAGCTTGAGACAAGTTGGACCACGTGGTACCAGTCCGTCATTTCACAACACAAGCAAAAGACACACAAACTACAATGGATCCTCTAATCAAAATCATGGTTTCATGTAGCCACAAGCATGGGATCTTCATTTGCACTACTACGGTTCTCCTGTTGTTTGGCCTTCACACACCAACATCCTATTCTTATCATGCATAGTATGTGAGGCCATGCTTCTTTTAATATTATACTCTTATGTAATGTTTAAATCTTCATAAAGCATAGTGTACACGTCAATGCAATGGTTCACTTCAAATTTATCAATATGAGCCCTGGAATGTTTATGTGTTATGAAATATGGAGTCATGCACCGAACACCTTGCATCGATTCTTTGTTCTATCCAATAAAAAGGTGAAAGACATGTAGTTGGCCTATTCAGTGCCAATGCTAGAAACGGCCCTCTCGGTGGTAGAAACACACCAAGTACTCTGAATGGGTTGGAAAAAATGACTTGAAAAGTCACAAATGAAAAGGGGTGGATTGTCATTGTCTTGTTTTGCAACTGAAGTAAGCATTGCAGTGTGTCACACGTGTCACAATCGTGTAGCACCCAATACCACAGAAAATTATTCATTTGTGGTCTAAATTGAAGATGGCTCAACAACCCGACCTAGTTGTGTCCAAGTTGTCCCCTAGTCGCACCCTTGTTGTGCCCTATGTGTGCCCTGATTGCATCCCAACTACGCCCATGTTGTTTCCAAGTTATACCGTTATCGAGCCCGAGTTGCTCCATTGGCACACCCTAGTCACACCCTCCTTGTGTCGTAAATACACCCTGGTTTCATCCTTGTCATGCCAGATGGACAATGTATGGTTAGTCGAAGCCTTTTCATACACTCGTTTCCTAGGGTGTGCTCCCAGTGCCCTTGTCATTAACATGGGGGAATACACCTTCCACAACATTAACAATCCAATGAGCAATAGTTGCATATTTTTGTCGTACATTATCACCAGCCTTTCTCCCTATGGGGGGGGGGGGGCTCGATGCGTGGAACTAATGTACGCGGTCAGTGCGCTCCGTCTCAGGATAAGAATACACTACAAGCGCACTGAGTGCACTTTTTTGTCTAATATAACTGGTCCCTCTATGTTGAACGCAGAGCCTTCTCATATACTCGCTTCGTGGTGTGTGCTCTTAGTGTGCCTTTCGTCAACATGTTTCAATACGCCTTCCACTACACTAATCATTCAATGTGTAATGGGAGTGGATTTTGGTCTTACGTGTGAGAAACTGCTAGGAAGCTTCCTAGCCTTGCTGCTGCTGACGTGGCGACACTGTCCAGTCAGCTGATGCACTAGCAAGCAGGCAGGTGCAAGAAACAGCAAGGATCAGGCTAGGGAGACGCGCAAAGTCTCATAAGCTTCAATAGCTTAGTAAATGCAGAGAGAAATGACAAATGACAGGTCCAGGACATAAATACCTGCCGCGGCGCACAGCGGGTGTCGCACGCGGCAGTCCTAGATCTGTCCTAAAACCGGCCCAAAACCACTGTTTTGGCCGTAACTCTACGCACACATGTCAGAATCCTGCGCCGTCTGAACCTAGACGTGCAGAATCAAAAGACGCACGCAACGACTGGTCACATGCATGCATCCATCGACTGACAGCGAGTATATAATGCAAAAACATGCAAATGGGTCTCATGCCCAGTCCGCCGAAAGGCGCCTGCAAGACGTAGAAGGCACAGCAAGGAGTCCCGGTGACATCTGGGGCTCTGGAGCAGTGGTCGGTCACCTCCAGACGGGTAGGCCGCCGCCTGTCGTCGCGCCGGTGTCACCAGGGCCGCCTGCCTCAGGGATCTGCACGAGTATGGACACGGCCGAGTGGTCACAGTAAACTGTACAGAAACGGCACAAATCACAACACTCCCCCATGACCCGATGGTACGCATGTCCATACGCGTGCAGCACTGGTACAACCACAGAGTGAGTGACACAGACAGATGAGACAGCAACGTACACCCCACACTCAACCACTGTCACGCACGGGGCGAAGCCCAACAGAGCGAATGGCCACCAGGAACTTTCCGCGTGCAAGTGCCTTCGTCAAGAAATCAGCTCGCTGCAAGTCAGTGCCAACCCACATGATGGAGATCACGCGTCGCTCCACCAGATCGCGAACGAAGTGATGCTCAACCGCAATGTGCTTTGTGCGAGCATGAAAAACACCAGAGTTCTCCGCAATGGCGAGAGCACTCTGGTTGTCGCAACGCA
>SZWC01002035.1:88186-146830 GCA_023375785.1 Penium margaritaceum | reverse complement strand
GAGAGAGAGAGATAGATAAAGAGATCGAGGGAGGGAGATGGGAAGAGAGAAAGATAAAGAGGGATTTGTGAGTGCACTTTTGGTTACATTTCATGTAAAGTGCTTGGTATGAGGGTGTGGTTTTAGGGCATACATACAGAGTGCGCTAGAAAATTAGTGCTTGATCCCCCCACACTTGGCCTTATATGATACGCATCCAAGTTGAATCCTATATACACCCTGGTTGTGTCCTAGCTACGCTCAATGCACACCCTTGCTGCATCCGAGTTACACCATAGGTGTGTCCTGGTGTCATCCTTATTGTTCTCCAATCACACCCTAGTTGTGCTATATAGCTATAGGCTTAGTGCACCCTTGTGTCCTATTTGCGACATAGTTAGGTCCTAACTAGTCCTTAGATATGTCCTAGATATGGCCTTGGTGATCCATAGCTTGGTCGTAGTTGATTCAAATATGTACCTTAACTATGCCATAGTTGGAACCTAGTTGTACCCTTGTGGCGCCCAGGTTACGCCCAAGTTATATCCTAGCTGTGTCTTTGTGGCGTCATAGTTTCACCCTATTTATATTGTAGTTAGATCATGTTTACGTCCTGGATGCACCATAATTACACGTGAGTTATACCCTATTCACATCCCAGTTGAACCACAATCGTAAAACTACTTCCGTATGTATTGGATCCTAGTTACATCTTGATTGCACCCTAGTTGCATCCTGGTTGTGTGGTAGTAACAACCTATTTGGATCCTAGCTGCATCCTAGTTGCGCCCTGGTTGTAACCTGGTGGCATCTTAGTTACATCCTAGTTTAATCCTAGCTACACCCTTGTTGTACCCTAGTTGTTCCCTTGTTGTACCCTGGTTGCGTCCTCGATACACCCTCGTTACACCCTAGCTACACCCTATCTACATATTAATTACGCCTTAGTTGGACCCTGGTTACATCATAGTCGTATCCTATGTATGCACTAGTCACACCGTACACATGCTCTATTGTACCCTATTTGTGCCCTAGCTATTGGTAGCTGTAGCATAGTTGAGCCCTAAGTTGAGCCCTACATGCACCCTGGTTTTTCCATGGTTGGTTCCTAGTTGTATCCAACTTACATCCTAGCTACGCCTTAGTTGCAATCCAGTTGCACCCTAGTTGTGTCCTATTTGCTCCCCATTTGGATAATAGCTGAGCCCTGCTTCTGCCCTAGTTATACCTTTGTTGCAAAATTATGGCACCCTGTTTGCATATTGATCGTACAATGATTGCAACCTAGCTACATCCAGCTTACATCCTAGTTACTTCATAGCTGCACCCTAGTTGAAACATAGCCACATCCTAGCTGCACAACATTTGTACCATAGTTGTGCTCTATATGCATGGTAGTTTGACCCTAGTTGTACCTTACTTCTACAAAGTTACGTCCTAGTTGTACCCTAGTTACATCCTAATTGAGTCCTTGTCGTACCCTAGTTGTACCATAGGTTCCTAGTTCTTCTTGTACTGGCCCTTCATTGCACCCAAGTCTTGTCCAAGTCACGCCTCAGTCATGTCCAACCCGTATCCTCGTTTCTCCTTACTTGTGCCCCAAATTATCCCTGGTTGCCCTTTAGTTACAATCGAGTTGTGTGCAAGTTGTATCAAAGTTTCATCTTACTTGCACATTGGATACACCCTAGTCACACCCTAGTAGTATCCTAGCTGTATCCTAGCTTCACTCTAGTTGTGTCCTATTTATGTCCTAATTGTATCCCATTTGCATCACGGTTACCCCTCTGCTGGACCATACTTGCGTCCTAATTTAATCCAAGCTACATCATTATTACGCCATTGATGTGGTTTGGTTACGCCCCAACGATTTCATAGCTACGCCATAGTTGTGTCCCGTTTGTATCATATTTATGACCTAGTCACACCTTTATTGTGTCTTATATATGCCTTGTGTGCATCCTAGTTGCATCCTACTTGTGCTGTCAATACGCACTTGTCACGTCCAAGTTACATCCTAGGTGCTCCCAAGTTATACCCTAGTTACGTCCAATTTGTGCACTAGTTGCACTTGGTAACATCATGGTTTTTCCTTAGTCACACATGACTTATACTCCAGTTGCACCTTAGTTGCTTCCTAGTTATACCCTAATTGTATCCTAGTTACACCCTAGCTAAACCCTTGTTATATCCTAGCTACACCCTGATTGTACCCTGCTTGTGCCCTACTTGTACCCTGGTTATGCACTCGTTACACTATATTTGTACCCATGTTGTGCCCCACTTGCACAACAGTTGTGGCCTACTCACTTCCTAGCTGTGCCTTTGCTGCTTCTTGTTTGCACCGTAGCATGGTCCTTATTGAACTCTAGTTGTAACTTAGCTACCCTAGTTACACAACAACTACGTCCTAATTGCGCCACGATTGCACCCTTGTTGCGTCCAAGCTATGTCATGGATACGCCCTTGTTGCGCCATAGTCGCACCATAGTTGCACCATGGTTATGCCCTTGAAGTCCCAAGTTTCACCCTCGTTATGCCCTACTTGTGCCTCAGTTTTGCCTTAGTTATATCCTGGTTTTGCCTCAGTTGTACCTTAGTTACACCGTGGCACCCTAGCTACAACATAGTGCGCACTAGTTGTGCCTACTTGTGTCCTAGTTGCGCCCTCGCTGTGCCCTAGTTGCATCCTAGTTACACCCTGAATGGACCCTGGTTGTGTTGTAGTTAAACCAAAGTTGCATCCTAGTTGGACAATAACTTTGGCCAAGTTGCACCCCAAATGCACCCTAGTTGTTCCCTGCCTGCTCCCTAGATGAGCCCTAGTTATACCCTAGCTGTGTCCTACTCACGCCTTGGCTGTGTCCTAGATGCAACCTTGTTGCTCCCTACTTGAGTCCCAGATGTAACCTAGTTATAACCTTGTTGTGTATTAATTGCACCCTATCTAGACTCCATTTATATCCTAGTTGCTGCCAAGTTACGCTTAAGGTGCGTCCAAGTTGCGCCCATGTTGTGCATTAGTTGCATCATAGGTGCACCCTATTTGTACCCTTGTCGTGCCCTAGTTACGCCATTGTGATCTAGCTTTGTCCTAGACATGTCCTGTTTGTACCCTTGTTGTATCCAAGGTACGTCCTAGTTGCATTGTAGTTGATTCCTTGTTGCAGCTTAGTGGCACCCTACTTGTGCCATAGTTGCATCCGAATTGCACCTTGTTATCACCCAAGGTAAACCCTATTTGCACACCAGTTTCTCATTCCTTACTAAATAATTATACCCTATTTTCTCTGTAGCTGGATCATATTTACCCCAAGGTGTCCCCTATTTACACTTCAGCTGTGCCCTTGTTGTGCCCTAGTTACACCCTAGTTGTACACTATCTACACCCACGTTACGCCCAAAATGCATCATAATTTATCCCTTTTTGATCCATTCTTGTACCCTATTTGTGCTCAACTTGCGTCCTTATTATGCTCTAGTCACACCCTATTTGAGCTATATTTGCTCGCTAGCTACGTCCCAGTCATTGTAGTTGTTCCCTATTTGTACCGAAGTAAAACCAATTTGTACATCCATGGTGTATTTGACTTGTGTCCTGTTTACAACCTTGTTACTCCCTGGTTACATCCTAATTGTGCTCTTGTTACTCCATGGTTACGCTGTCGTCGTGCCCTAATTGCGCCCTTGCCATGGCCTAGTTTCGCCCCAGATGTGCCCTACCCTACTGCCTGATGATTTCGACCATTTAGCAGTTGCTAATTTCGTAATCTTTGATTTCGGCGTCGGGTTTATATCCTTGGTGTTTATTTAAATTCGTCGAAAATGCTGTGGTGCCTCTTTAAATTCGGCGACAGGTCCGTGTCAATTTTTTTATTCGGCAACCTCGGAATGCCGTTGGACGGATGGCCGCCGTCGTGTCAGTTTCGCACGCGTCGTGCATCGTTCACGCCGATGCGGTAAAATGTATTTCGCTGCAACGACCAATCACGCCACAGACGTTGGCACGTAGGGATAAGGGCGGGGAAGGTACGCGCACGTACTGCAGTGTACCCAGCCAATCTCCATTCAGTTTTTGCAGTCCCCTACGATGGACCGCTATCTGCACAAGGTGTCGCCCGAAGAGCGCGCACGTCGCATCATGCAGGCTACTCGTCAAGGTCCTGCAGCTCGAACGCCACCACCACGCCGTCCAGTGGGGAGGCCCCGCAAGCCTGTCACACTCACGTTTGACAACACCGAGGAACCACGCATGCCAGTGCATGAGCATTCCACAAACGCTGACCACAGGGACAATGTCGCTACTCCAACGCCCCTATCCCTCCCGTCGACCATTCCACTCGTGTGGTGCCAGGTGACGTCCACCGGTGGTTCTCAGTCCACCGTGAACTGCACCGTGACCACCCGCCCGTGTCCTCCAAGAACGACTTGGAACTACAGTCCAGGTGCGGGACCCTCTGGCACTGCGGACATCCCCAAGGGAAGCTGCACACCCCCTGAGAGGCGCCGTCGAACANCTCACGTTTGACAACACCGAGGAACCACGCATGCCAGTGCATGAGCATTCCACAAACGCTGACCGCAGGGACAGTGTCGCTACTCCAACGCCCCTATCCCTCCCGTCGACCATTCCACTCGTGTGGTGCCAGGTGACGTCCACCGGTGGTTCTCAGTCCACCGTCAACTGCACCGTGACCACCCGCCCGTATCCTCCAAGAACGACTTGGAACTACAGTCCAGGTGCGGGACCCTCTGGCACTGCGGACATCCCCAAGGGAAGCTGCACACCCCCGGAGAGGCGCCATCCAACAGCGGCGGAAAAAGGGAAGGCTCCCACCACGTCACCGGTGAAGCATCCACAGCGGGAGGCTCCAAGAACAAGGCTCCGTACAGGAGCGCTGTTCATCAACGATCCTCCTCGCGAAAATGTGAACAACAGCAATGGCCATGGCAACATCAGCGACAACAATAGCAGCGGCAGCGACAGCATCTACGACGACGAGGCCTCATCCTCCACATCCAACGGCCAGGACAGCGACGACTCAACCGATACGGAGTGCCTTGCTCTCCAGGTCACCTCAAACACAACAACCGCCGATACCGGCACATCAACGGCTGGTTCTGCCTCTCGCAAGAGAGGCAAGTACGCCGACTGGTTTGGTTTGGGGCATTTCCGAACCATTTACCAGGCGTACAAGACGCAGCCGTCCGCGTACGCAACTGTGCAGTATCTCCGCCGCACGTTCCGCACTCCGGATGGTTACTGTGTGTTCGACCGACTTGCGGCGAGCACAGTGGCGGGGTGGTTCATGGAGGGCACAAAAATCGTTAAAAAACAGTACGAGGAAGCTGTCCTGGCGTCTATAGCGGCAGCACCATCACCTCCAGTCAGCAATAGGAAGCGCAAGCACGGATGCAAGGGGAAGAGTTCCTGGATCGCTTCCCAGCCGGCAATCATGCAGGAGATCAAAAAAGTCCTCGAGGCAGACCGAGCAGCTGGCGTGGCGCTGAACAGTAAAACGGTGCGGCAGCAAGTGCGGGGGATCATCACGCGCCATGCACCCGATGAGCTCGAGCGCATGGGGCTGAAGGCGTTCAGCAGAGCATGGGTGCGCTCCTTCATCACCCGTGAACTGGGATGGTCATGGCGCGCTGGAACAACGGCCGCGCAGAAGGTGCCCGCCGATTGGGAGGAGCAGGTGCTCACGTTCCACCGGCGGGCATCCTGCATGGTGACCCTTTAGGGCATAAAGCCGTTTATGGTCATCAACACCGACCACACCTCGGTGCAGCTGATGCCAGCATCGGGGCACACGTACGCTCCCCGTGGAAGCGACGATGTCGGCATCCTTGGTCTCGAGGACAAACGCTGCATCACGGCGGTCGTGACCAGCGCCATGACCGGTGACCTGCTCCCCATGCACATTTATGGGTAATCACCCTACTTTCATACACAGTCATAACAGTGAACAGTGACATATGGCCACAGATGAACCTTCCTGGAAAGAACAAATATTCACTGTCTGGACCAGAAGGCTTCACACGAAACTTCCCTCAAACAATGCAGAGTTTACACAACTTCCACGAAATCTCTCAACGGCTACTACACTCCAAGCATACAGCAAGAACACAGTGAACAAATGCCGACACCCACAAAGGAAGCATCCCACACATTCGGGACACATGCATAGCTCCTTCCTTGAAACTGGGTACACCGACTTCATAAACTGCCAAGTCACACAAGAAACAACCACAAAAGAACCTAAAGTATACACACATTCCAAGCTATTTCCGTACCATGTCATGTCCAAACTAGTTCAAAACCAAGACAGTGAACATGCAACGATCAAAATATACGAACCTTCCATCACATTTCATTGAGACAAACAACACCTTCTGCGAAAGTACCCAATCACTCCATCAGTTACTGATGACATGCAAGAAACTTCATTGGAACAAACCATACGCAGGAATGGGTACAGGCAACCAACATCACAACAAGACGTATATATACCGACAAAAAGTGAACAGCAATGGCCTCAGATGACACTTGAACACATTTCCATTTATCCCCCCCCCCCAAACAAGTAATAGTGTATTGCAAGAGTGTATTGGACAGTGTATCACAAAATGTATGGCAACTCACTTTGAAGATACACTAGTGTACACAGCTCAAAAAACAAACAACAATAATTTCAATGACACATGGATTGCATTGCAACACCCCATACACTAGTGAACAAAATTAACCCCCTACCACATACACTGCCCAATACAATTTACCAATACACTTCCCCCCCTCCCCCACCCCCACCCTCCCCCCTCCACCCACCTCCATCCACACACAACAAGAGACAGACCATGGATTGCATTGCAACACCCCATACACTAGTGAACAAAAGTAGCCCCCCACCACATACACTGCCCAATACAATCTACCAATACACTAACCCCCCCCCCCCCACCCTCACACAACAAGAGACCGAGAAAATGCATTGCAACACCTCATACACTAGTGAACAATAATAGACCCCCACCACATACACTGCCCAATACAATCTACCAATACACTAACCCCCCCCCCCCCACCCTCACACAACAAGAGACCGAGAAAATGCATTGCAACACCTCATACACTAGTGAACAATAATAGACCCCCACCACATACACTGCCCAATACAATCTACCAATACACTAACCCCCCCCCCCCCACCCTCACACAACAAGAGACCGAGAAAATGCATTGCAACACCTCATACACTAGTGAACAATAATAGACCCCCACCACATACACTGCCCAATACAATCTACCAATACACTAACCCCCCCCCCCCCACCCTCACACAACAAGAGACCGAGAAAATGCATTGCAACACCTCATACACTAGTGAACAATAATAGACCCCCACCACATACACTGCCCAATACAATCTACCAATACACTAACCCCCCCCCCCCCACCCTCACACAACAAGAGACCGAGAAAATGCATTGCAACACCTCATACACTAGTGAACAATAATAGACCCCCACCACATACACTGCCCAATACAATCTACCAATACACTAACCCCCCCCCCCCCACCCTCACACAACAAGAGACCGAGAAAATGCATTGCAACACCTCATACACTAGTGAACAATAATAGACCCCCACCACATACACTGCCCAATACAATCTACCAATACACTAACCCCCCCCCCCCCACCCTCACACAACAAGAGACCGAGAAAATGCATTGCAACACCTCATACACTAGTGAACAATAATAGACCCCCACCACATACACTGCCCAATACAATCTACCAATACACTAACCCCCCCCCCCCCACCCTCACACAACAAGAGACCGAGAAAATGCATTGCAACACCTCATACACTAGTGAACAATAATAGACCCCCACCACATACACTGCCCAATACAATCTACCAATACACTAACCCCCCCCCCCCCACCCTCACACAACAAGAGACCGAGAAAATGCATTGCAACACCTCATACACTAGTGAACAATAATAGACCCCCACCACATACACTGCCCAATACAATCTACCAATACACTAACCCCCCCCCCCCCACCCTCACACAACAAGAGACCGAGAAAATGCATTGCAACACCTCATACACTAGTGAACAATAATAGACCCCCACCACATACACTGCCCAATACAATCTACCAATACACTAACCCCCCCCCCCCCACCCTCACACAACAAGAGACCGAGAAAATGCATTGCAACACCTCATACACTAGTGAACAATAATAGACCCCCACCACATACACTGCCCAATACAATCTACCAATACACTAACCCCCCCCCCCCCACCCTCACACAACAAGAGACCGAGAAAATGCATTGCAACACCTCATACACTAGTGAACAATAATAGACCCCCACCACATACACTGCCCAATACAATCTACCAATACACTAACCCCCCCCCCCCCACCCTCACACAACAAGAGACCGAGAAAATGCATTGCAACACCTCATACACTAGTGAACAATAATAGACCCCCACCACATACACTGCCCAATACAATCTACCAATACACTAACCCCCCCCCCCCCACCCTCACACAACAAGAGACCGAGAAAATGCATTGCAACACCTCATACACTAGTGAACAATAATAGACCCCCACCACATACACTGCCCAATACAATCTACCAATACACTAACCCCCCCCCCCCCACCCTCACACAACAAGAGACCGAGAAAATGCATTGCAACACCTCATACACTAGTGAACAATAATAGACCCCCACCACATACACTGCCCAATACAATCTACCAATACACTAACCCCCCCCCCCCCACCCTCACACAACAAGAGACCGAGAAAATGCATTGCAACACCTCATACACTAGTGAACAATAATAGACCCCCACCACATACACTGCCCAATACAATCTACCAATACACTAACCCCCCCCCCCCCACCCTCACACAACAAGAGACCGAGAAAATGCATTGCAACACCTCATACACTAGTGAACAATAATAGACCCCCACCACATACACTGCCCAATACAATCTACCAATACACTAACCCCCCCCCCCCCACCCTCACACAACAAGAGACCGAGAAAATGCATTGCAACACCTCATACACTAGTGAACAATAATAGACCCCCACCACATACACTGCCCAATACAATCTACCAATACACTAACCCCCCCCCCCCCACCCTCACACAACAAGAGACCGAGAAAATGCATTGCAACACCTCATACACTAGTGAACAATAATAGACCCCCACCACATACACTGCCCAATACAATCTACCAATACACTAACCCCCCCCCCCCCACCCTCACACAACAAGAGACCGAGAAAATGCATTGCAACACCTCATACACTAGTGAACAATAATAGACCCCCACCACATACACTGCCCAATACAATCTACCAATACACTGACCCCCCTCCCCCACCCTCACACAACAAGAGACAGAGAACATGCATTGCAACACCTCATACACCAGTGACCAAAAATAGACCCCCACCACATACACTGCCCAATTCAATGTACCAATACACTGGAGCCCCCCCCACCCCAATGCACTACTACTAGCTGGTGCGTACAACAGGAAGCTTTGTACACTGATACAGTGGTATACAGTACCCATAGTGTATCTTGACCGGTCTGTCATCGTATGCCTATGTACATTGCTATTGCAATGTACACGCAAAGAGACCCCGACCAAAGAAATAGTACCGAGACCCAACAGTGTTCAACTTCAGTCTTCCACACGGAACACATTCTATACACAATCAACTCAGTGCATGTGAGAATGTATTAATACCTGAGGTATGTATTCTAGTATATCTGTCGTATACACAGATACTTCAGTGTATAAAAGACATGCGATTGCCTATACCTCCCCATGCAACTCATTTTCAGGGGCAAAACCGCGAGATGCCTGCCGGGTGGTGAAAACGCCACCAGACTACTGGAGTCCGCGTGGCACCTGACCTTCACGCCGACGCGCTGGGCGAACGCGGACACCACGCGTGAGTGGGTCCGCGCTATTGTACTTCCGTACTACAAACGCACGTGCGCCGCCCTCAAAGTCAAGGAGGGAGAAGCTGACATCCTGCTCGTCCTCGACACCTGGCGGCCTCAGTGCAGTGCGACATTCCAGGAGTGGCTGACAACAAATTTTCCATACATGCGTACCGTGTACATCCCTGCGGGATGGACACCGAAGGCGCAACCAGCGGACATAGGCATCATGCATCCGTTGAAAAACAAGCTTGAAGAACTGTTTGCAGAGTGGGGTTCCGAGCGGACAAGCATGGGAGAGAGCACGGGCGTTGGGATGAAGGTCATGAAGGAGGCAGCATGCTCGTGGTTTTATGATGCATGGGTGTACCTGCGTGATGCTGAGCCACTAGTGAAGAATGCGTGGGCCAAGTCAAAGTTCCCCAGGGTTTTTGATCCTGCGTTTCAGCGGGCAGCAGCACCATACGCTGGGAAATTACTTTTCCACAGTGATGAGGTCGAAGAGGAGGACGTTGTCGTGTAGTGTGTTTAATGAAGTCATTTTGTCTTTTCCACTCTCCACATGTTTGTCCCCCTCTCGCCACCAGAATTATGCTTCGCCGAATTTGAACATCTCGCAAGACTGCCTGAAAATGACGAGGAAAATAGGCTGCATAGGACACGTACCAAAATAGGTCATCATAGACTACCCTAAAATGAAAATCCTAGAGTAACACTTTAAATTCGTTTATGAACCGTCTGAATTAATTTCATGCCTGTATAAATTCGTCCAAATGTTGAATTCGGCGAAATTAGACCAGCAAAAAAATCTTTAAAATCAAATTCATCAGGCAGTAGGGTACTTTCCCTGTGCCCCATTTGCATTCCACTTACACCTTAGGTGCGGCCTAGCTCCATCCGAGTTGTGCCATAGTCGTACCCAAGGTACATCCTACTTTTCTCCAAGTTGCACCCATGTTATGTCCTACTTGCACCCTAGGTGTAACCAAGTTACACCCCAGTTGCATCATAGTTTCTCTCTAGTTAACATCCAAGTTACACCAAACTTACGCCCAAGTTGCACCCTAGTTAAACAATGGTTGTGTCCTGGTTGCACAATATTTGTACCCTAGTTACAACTCAGGTGTACCCTACTTGCACTCTAGTTGTGCCCTAGTCGCGTCTCAACAACATCCTAGTTTTGTCCTCGTTACACTCTAGTTATGTCCTAGTTATGTCCTGGTTGTACTCCATTTACACCCGAGTTGCTCCTTTGTTGGAGCCTTCTTGCATCCTCGTTGAATCCTAGTTGCGTCCACGTTGCGTCATTGTGCCTTGACTACGCCCTACTTATGTCATAGTTACACAACAGTTGTGTCCTATTCTTGCCATCATTACGTCAGTTTTATCACGAATGTTACCTAGTTATGCCTAGGCGTGTCCTAGTCACATCCTACTTGTGCTATTGGTGTGTCCTCATTACAACCTAGTTACACCATAGGTGCTCCCAAGCTATACCCTAGTCATATCCTATTTGTACACTAGTTTCACATTAGTTACATCCTAGGTTCCCCTTAGCAGCACCAAAATTACGCCCTAGTTGTACCTTTGTTACGAGCTAAATACACCCTAGTTGCACCCCACCTACCCTAGTTATACCCTAGTTTTCCTCTGATTGCATCCTACTTACGTCCTAGTTTCTCCCTAGTCGTATCCTCGTTACATCATCGTTGCACTAAAGTTGTACCCTAGTTGCATCTTGGTTGCACATTAGTTATGCCCTGCTTACAACCTAGTTGTGCCTTTGTTGCATCTTGTTTGTACCCTAGCATGGCCATTACTGCACTCTTGTTGTACCTTAGCTGCATCACAAGTGTGCCATAGTTATGCCACAATTATGTCATAACTACGCTATAGTTGGATCCTGTTGCGTCCAAGTTGTGCCATAGGCGCACCCTAGTTGTACCATGGTTATGCCCTAGTAGTCCCTAAGTTGCATCCTCGTTGCATCCCATTGCCTTGGTTTTGTTCTGGTTACATCCTGGCTTTGCCTTATTCGTGCCTTAGTTACACCATGAGTACATCCTAGCTGGGCCCTAGTTGCACCATATTTGCGTACTAGTTGGGTCCTCATTGTGTCCTAGTTGCACCACTATAGTGTCCTAGTTGCATCCTAGCTGCACCTTGGATGTACCCTAGTTGCATTGTAGTTGCACCCTAGTTGTATCCTATTTGCACATTGATTACGGCTTAGTTACGCCTCGACGACACCCTAGTTATTCATTTCTTGCTCCTTAAATGGAACCTAATTACACCTTGGTTGTTTCCTACTTGCGCGTTGGCTGTGTGCTACTTTCAATCTCACTAATCCCTATTTACTTCCTATTTGTAGCCTAGTTGCACCCCTTTTGTACATGAATTGTACCCATATTTGGGCTCTGTTTCCACCATAGTTGCTCCCTAGTTGCACCTAAGGAACGTCCAAGTTGCGTCCACATTGTACATTAGTTGCATCCTATGTGTACCCTATTTGCACCCCTGTGTCCTAATTACGTCATCCCGATCTAGTTGTCCCCTAGTTATGTCCTTCTTGAATCGTCGTTGTGTCCAAGGTATATCCTAGTTGCATTTTAGCTGGGCCCTTGTTGCACCCTAGTGGCATCCTACTTGTGCCATAGTTGCATCCTGTTGTGTCCCACTAGTACCCAAGTTAAATGCTAGTTGAACACTAGTGTCTTGTTATTTACTCTATAAGTGTGTCCATTTTACTCGATAGTTGCATAATCTTTATGTCCAAGGTGTGCAATACTTACAATTTAGTTGTGCCCTGGTTGCGTCCTACTTGCACCCTAGTCACGCCCTACTTGCACACTAGCTACATCCAAGTTACGCCCTTTTTATGCTCAACTTCCTTTCTTACTATGCTCTAGTCATGCCCTAGTTGAGCTCTTGTTTCTCACTAGCTACGTCCTAGTTGTACCCTAGTCGTGCCCTGCTTGAGCTTAAGTTGAAACTTAATTTACACCCAAGATGCATAAAAAAGTGCATCCTCCTTGAAGCTTATTCGTGTCCCATATATACCCTAGATACTCCTTGGTTACACCCTTGTTACGTTCTTGTTGCATCCTAGCTGCACTGTTTCTGCGGCGTAAATTCGCCCCACTCATGCCCTAGTTGTGTCCTAGTCACGTTGTAGTTTTGCCCTGTTTGCAGCCTAATCATGCCCTACTTGTGCCCTAGTTTTTTCCCACTTACACCTTAGTTGTGGCCTATCTCTATCTGAGTTGTGCCATAGTCATACCCAAGATCATCCTACTTGTTTCCAAGTTGCATCCAAATTATGTCATACTTGCGCCCTACCTATAACCCAGTTGTGACCAAGTTGCGTCCTAGTTTCTCCAACCTGTTTCCAAGTTAGACTGAAGTAAGCACAAGTTACACCCTAGTTGTACCATGTTTTCACCCTAGTTGCACAACATTTGTACCATAGTTACACCCCAGGTGTACCCTACTTTCACTCTAGTTGTGCCCTTGTTTCATCCCAAGTACATCCTAGTTGTGCCCTAGATGTTTCCTAACTTGCCCAAGTTGTACTGTGGTTGTGTCCTGACTGCGTCCTAGTTGCATGTAAGTCGCGTCCTCTTTCCCCCCTAGTTGTGTCTCATGCATGTACAAGTTATTTCCTAGTTTCATCCTATTTATCTTCTAGTCTTGCCCTAGCTACACCCTACATACACTGAAGTTACAACATATTAACGCCCAAGATGTGTCCTCTTTGTACCCTAGTTGCGTCCTTGTTCTATCCTAGTCACGCCCAGGTTGCGTCCTATTTGTGCGAAAGTTGTGACCTAGTGGCATCCGTTCCATGCCCCACTTGCGTTCTAGTTGTGCTCCATTTACATGCTAGTTATGCCTTGTTTGTACCATTTTTGCACCCTGGTTTTATCCAAACAGCACCCCTTTTCTAGCCTTGTCGCTTCCTAGTTGCACCTGAGTTGTGCCCTCATTGCGTCATTGTTGCACCCTCTATACACCCTAGCTACACACTATTTGCGTCCTGATTATAGCCAGTCGCGTCCAAGATGCGTCCATATCATGCTCTAGCTACACCTTAGGTGCGCCCCTGTTGGATGCCATAGTCTTTCTCTAGTTACATCGTAGATGTACCCCAGATATGCACCATTTGCATCCTAGGTGCACCCTTGGTATGACCTTGTATTCTACTTCTGTCCTTGTTGTACACTTGTTGCACCCCAGTTGCATCCTAGGTGCACCCTAGTTGGGCCATAATTACTCCTTCCTTGTGCCGTGTCTCCGCCTCAGTTGTACACTAGTTGCGTTATAGATACACCTGAGTTGTGTCCTATTTGTGTCCTAGTTGTGCCTCAGTTGCGTTCTAGTTGGATCCTAGTTGGGCCCTGGTTGCACCACTGGCGCGTCCTGGCTACATCCTGATTGCTCCCTAGTTGAGCCCTAGTCGTGCCCCAGTTTGCCTCCCAGATGCGCACTAATCATCCCCTGGTTGTACCCAGTTGCATCCTAGTTACACCCTAGTTATGCCCTGGTTGCAACTTAGTTGCGTCTAGTTGTTCCCAACTCGCACCCTAGTTGTGCGCGAGATGCATCCAGCAGGGGCGTCCAACTTGGGTTGTAGAAGTGTCCTACTTGTGTCCTAGTTGCCCCCGAATTGTGTCCTATTTACACCCAAGCTGTGTCCAAGTTAAAGCCTGGTTGCGCCCTAGTTATGCCCTTGTTGTACCCTAACTGTGTCCTAGTTGTGTCCTTGTTGCGCCCCAATTGCCCCTTGTTTGTGCCATAGTCACAACCTAGTTGCGTCCTGCTTGCGCCAAAATTGCAACATAGATGCACCCTCATTGCAACTTATTCATGTACCAGTTGTGCAAAATATATGCCCTAGCTATACCCTAGTTATGCCCTAGTTGTACCCTATTTGTACTCTAGTTCCCCCTTGTTACGCCCTACTTACGCCCTAGTTTAACCCTAGTTGCCTTTGTTATCCCTATTTGTACCCTAGTTACACCATATTTATGCCCTAGTTATACCCTTGTTGTCTCCTACATGCGCCCTTGTTACGCCCTAGTTGTGCATTAGCTGTATCTGACTTACACCCTATTTGTGCTCTACTTGCCTCCTTCTGTCCTAGTTATGCATTAGTTGCACCCTTGTAGTACCGTGGATAACCATAGTTGCACCCAAGTTGCATCCTAGTTGCACCCTAGTTGCCTTAAAAAAATTGCCATAGTTGCCCAATGGTTGCATCCAAGTTGTGCCCTACTTACGCCCTGGTTGCACCTTAGATGCAATTTAGTTGTGTCTCAGGAGAAACTTAGTTGTACCCCTAGTTACACCATAGCTATTTCCTAGTTGCACCGTTGTTGCATCCTAGTTGCACCCTAATTGCAATATAGGTTTTCCCTCGTTGTACCCTTGTTTCTCCCCAAAAGCACCGTAGTTATGCCTCAGTTGTGGCCTAGTTGCGTCCAAGTTACACAAGCTGCAACCAAGTTGTGTCCTACGTTGGTCCTTGCCGTGTCTCAGTTGTGCCGTAAATTTGCCCTAGTTGTTTCCTAGTTGTGATCTATCTACATCCTAGTTATTCCAGTGTTGCACCCTAGTTGTCACTTTGTTGCATCCTAGTTGTTTTATAGTTCCATCCCAGTTATAAAGAAATTACGACCAAGATGTATCCTTGAAACATCCAAACACGCCCTAGTTGCATCTTAGTTATGCTGGTTGCGTACTACTTGCGTCCAAGATGCACACGCAGTGTATCTAAACTATGCTCTTGTTAAGCTTTAGATGTAGCCTAGTTATACCTTACTTATGTCCTTGTTGTATTGTCATTGTGCTATAATCATGTTGCAGTGCCATTCTTTACATTCCATACTTGCGTTCTAGTTGCACCCTACGTGTGTCATAGAGTTTTCAAAATTGCGGTCAAGTTACGCCCTTGTTGGGCCTTAGTTGTACCCAACTTACATCATAGTTACCTCCGAGTTTAGCCATAGTTGTGTTGTAGTTGTGCCCTTTTTGTGTCCAGTTTATACCCAAATGGGGGCCTATCCTGCTCCCTACTTGCGTCCTTGTTCCGACGTATTCGCAGCCTAGTTGCATCCTACATACGCCTTGATTGCACACTAGTTGCGGCCTAGTTGCACCCCTTGTCCTGCCATACTTGTTCCCTAGTTACTTCCTAGCTCTGACCTACTTGCACCCTAAATGCACACTATTTGCACCCTAGTTGCATCCTAGTTACACCCTAGTTACACCCTAGTTTTTCCCACTTGCAACGTAGTTACATCCTAGTTGTGCCCTAGTTAGTTATCCCTAGTTGTGTTCTAGTTTCACCCTTCCCCTCCCTGTTTGCATCCTAGTTGCACCCTGATTGCAACCTTGATATGTCCTAGTTGCGTCCTCCTTGCATCCTATTTTTACCTTCGTTACATCTTACTGGCGCCATTGTTACAATATTTGTTTTCCCTATTTGTGCCATATATTCTTCCTAGTTGTGCATTGGTTGTGACCTAGTTATGTCCTAGATACACCGTAGTTATACCCTAGTTGTGCCCGAGTTGTACTCTGTTTCGCCCTACTTATGCCCTTATTACAACCTGGTTGTACCCTTGTTGCTCCCTAGTTTTGTCCTAGTTGTGTCCTTGGTGCACCCTGGTTGCGCTTTAGTTGTATCGAAGCCACACCCTGACTGAGCCCTAGTTGCATCTTATCTACATCCAAATTGAGCCCTATTTATGCCTTAAATTCTGTCGTATTCATGGACTAGTTGAACCATGGGTCCACCCTAGTCGAGTCCTAGTTGTGTCCTTGTTAACCCCTAGATGTGTCCTCCTTGTTTTGTGGTTGCGTCCTAATTACGTCCAAACTGTGATATTGTTGTGCCCCAGTTGTACCATAGTTGCTTCCTTGTTACGCCATAGTTGCATCTGTGTTGCACCATAGCTGAGCCCTATTGGTGCCCTAGTTGCATCCAATTTATGCCCTAACTGTGTCCTACGTTCTCCCTGGTTTCACCCTAGCTATGCCTTGATTACATCCTAGATGCGGCCTGGTTGTGTCCAAGGCGCGACCTGGTTGCACCCTAGTTGCATCCTATATACACCCAAGCTGAGACACATTTGTGCCCCTCTTACGCCCCAGTTTCACCAGAGTTGCGCTTTGATTTCTTCGTAGTTGTAGCCTAGCTTTTTCTTAGTTGCGCCATAGTCGTGCCCTTGCTGGAGAGTAGTTTATCCTAAGATACATCCTAGTTGTGCCCTATCTGCGCCTTAGTTACACTCTAGTTAGACCAAACTTTTGTCCCCTTTCTGCCCTAGTTGCACCTTGGTTTCACCCTATCTATGCGCCCTGGTTGGGCCCTAGTTGTGACCTTCTTGTGTCCTACTTGTACACTCATTGTAATTAGGTCGGTCCTAGTTGCCTCGTAAATATGTTCCAGTTATGCCTTGTGTTCGCCTCTGTTGGACCTTCAATGGACCTACTTGCGTCCATGTTGCCCCCGAGTGAATCCCTAGTTCAGCCCCAGTTGTATCTCAATGGTACCACAATTTAATCCTTGTTGTGTCCTGGTTGCACCCTGCTTGTGTCCTAGTTGTACCCTTGTTGTGCCCTAGTGTCGCCCTAGTTGCTTCCTAGACGTGTCCTAGTTATACACTGGTTGCACCCATATTGCACCTATTGTTCCATAGGTATGTCCCAGGTACATTTTCATTGCACCGTCATTGCACCCTAGTTGTATCCTATCTACCTCCTAGTTATGCCTTGTTTGTGTCCTAGAAGGATCCTAGTTGCACCCTAGTTGTGGCCTTGTTGTAGCCCAGTAACTCCTAGTTGTGGTCCAATCGTGCCATACTTGTACCCTAGTTGCACCCTGGTTACGCCATGGTTGCAACCTAGTTACGTCCCACTTACGCCTTAGTTACACCCTACGTTCACCCTAGTTGCACCCTGATTTCCCCCTAGTTACACCCTAGTCAATTTCTAGTTGCAGTCAAGTCTTTCCTTACTTGCATCATAGTTCAACCATAGTTGCACCTTGAACGTTCCCTACGTGTGCTCAAGTCGCACCCTAATTGTGCACAGATTGCATGCACGTTATGTGTTCCTTGCGTCCAAGTTGTGTCCTATTTGTAGACTAGCTGTGCCCTAGTTTTCCCGAAATTGTCTCCAGGTTACGCCCAGGCTGAACTCTTGCTGCGCCTAATTTGCAGTTGAGTTGCACCCAAGTTGCATCATTGTTGCACCCTACTGCGCACTTGTTGTACCATAACTGTGCGCAAGTTGTGTCCTAGTTACACCCTTGTTGTACCATAGATGAGATTTATTTATGCACAAGCTGTGTCCTGGCTCGCCGTAGTTGTGCCCTGGTTGTGCCCTAGTTACGTCGTGATTATACCATGGTTTGACCCTATTTGTGTCCTAATTCCACCTTAGTTACACCGTAGTTGTGCCCTAGTTGTGCCCTGGTTACGTCCTAGTTGTGTCCTAGTTGAGCCTTGGTTGGGCACTAGTTTGTTCCAAAGTTGTGTCTTAGTTGGACACTAGTTGCGTCCAAGCTTTGCATAAGTTGCACCCACATTGTTTCCAAGTTACGCCCTAACTTTGTCCCAGCTGCACTCTAGTTGTGTCATAGTTGCACCCTGGTTGCGTCCTAGTTTTGCACTCACCGTGCCTTAGGTTCGCCAGATTTGCACCCTAGTTGTTGCCTTGCTGGGCCATGGTCACACCTTGCTGCACACTAGTTGCGTCCTAGTTAACACCTAGTTTCACCCTGGTTCCGTCCTAGTTGATTCCTAGTTGCTCCCAACTTGTGGCCTAGTTGGGTCATAGTCGCTTCCTACTTTCATTGATGTTGCGTCCTAGTTTGCTCTAGCCGTGCCCGTGATTACATCCAAGTATTCTCCAAAGCTAGGCTCAAGTTTTTCCCTCGTTGAGCCCTGGCTGCCCCTGCATTGAGCTCTAGTTGCGTCCTTGTTGCATCCTAGTTACACCCTCGTTGCATCCTAGGAGCACATTTGATCCATCCTTATTGCATCCTAATTAAGTACTAGTTCCGTCCTACTTGTATTATAGTTACATCCTAGTTGTGGCCTAGTCATGGCCTAGTTGCAGCCAGGTTATGCCTTACTTTTGCCAAATTTGTGCCCTTGTTGTGCCCTGATTGTGTCTTACTTGCATCCTACTTGGCTCCTGAATGTGGCCTACTTGTGCCCCGGTGACGTCCCAGTTCCACCCTAGCTGCTTCCTATTTGTGTCATAGCTGCTTCCTTATTGTGTCCTAGCTGCTTCCTACTTGTGCCCTAGTTGTGCCCTAGTTTCACCCTAGTTGCTCTCTTGTTACGACCTAGTCTTTTCATAGGTGTGTCTTGGTCACACTTTAGTTACACCTTAGTTCCACCCTATTTGCATCGCAGTGATGCTTTACTTGTGCCTTGTTATTTCCTAGTTGCGACTAAGTTACAACCTTGTTGTGCACCAATTACACCCTCGTTATGCCCTAGTTGAGCCCGAATTGAAACATAGTTATGTCCTAGTTATACCCTGTTTGAGCCCTGATTAATACCTAACCGTGTCCTAGTTTCTCCCTTGTTTCTCCCTAGCATATTTGCGTCATAGTTCCTCCACTGATACGACTTAAGTTTTCCTTACACCCTCGCGTGCCCTACTTGCCTTATGGCCTAGTTACGCCCAAGTTGAGCCCTAGTTGTGTCATAGATTTTCCCTAACTATGCCCTTAGGTGTGTCCTAGTTGTCTCTTGGTGACACCCTAGTTGTACCCATATTGCATCCAAGATGCACCCTGGTTGCGGCCTTGTTGCAACATAGTTGTGTCCTAGATGTCCCCTAGTTGTATCCTAGTTGTGCCCTAGTAGTGTCCTAGTTGTGTCCTAGATATGTCCTAGGTGTGTACTAATTTTGCCCTTGTCATACCCTAGTTGAGTCCTAGTTACACCCTAATTTCACCCTTGTCATGTCTCGTTGTGCCCTAGCTCCACCCGACATGTGCTCAAGTTTTCTCTAGTTAGACCCTAGTTGGACCCTAGTAGTGCCCTTGTTGCATCCTAGTCATGTCTAGTTGCACTCCAGGTGAGCATTAGTTGCACCATTGTTACACCTTACCTGTGGCATTGTTTTGTTCTGTTCCACGCTAAGAGCGCCATTATTACGCTATAGTTACAACCAAGTCATGCTATATTTGCATCTCCGTACACTAAAATTGTGTACTATTTGTGTCCTTGTTGTAACCTAATTATGACCTAATTGCACCCAAGTTGTTCCGATCTTATTCCCTAGTTACACACTAGTTGAGTCCTAGTTGAGCCCCATGTGTGCCCTCGTCATGCCCTAGTTAGGCCCACTTACGATCTAGTTCCGTCCAATTTGTACCCTAGTTTCACCCTGGGGTTTCACTGATTATACCCATATTGAGCCCTTGCTGTGCCCTACTTGCATCATGGTCATACCCATTGTTGTGACCTAGTCACCATACTGCTGCCTAAATTCAGATAGTCATTTGTGAAGGATTATTTCTTGGTTGATTTCAAACAACTGGGGCCGAATTTTTGCACACTGGCTACAAGGCCTCGCGAAATTATGGGCCTCTTAATTTCAGACATGTTAAAGAGTCTAGGTAAAACATGCATGCTAATGACCAAAATCAAGTGACTAGGGTTCTTTTTCTGCCCTCTCCCCCTTTAAGAGCTTTGTGTGAGCATGAATTGAGCACGCTAATTTTCAGAACTCACCTCGGAAGGAACTTCGACACACTGGATACAAGGTGGGGACCTAATTATGCAATGGGGTCGAGCCCAAGGGCAAATTTTATCCAGATATAGCAGGTAGTAGGATATTCCTTAGTCGCGTCCTAGTTACACCCTACTTCTATCGTAGTTGCATCCAATTGTGTCCTAATTGGGCCCTAGTTGTACCCTAGCTGCACCCTCATTTTCCCCTAGTTTTCCTCTTGTTGCGTCCAAGTTGCATCCAAGTTATGCCCAAGTTTAACACTCATTTTTCCTTGCTTGCATCCAAGATGCACCCAATTTGTGTCCTAGGTATGCTCTAGTTGCACCTTAGTTCCGTCCTAGTTAACTCAAAGTTACGACCATGTTGTACCCTAGTTCAATATGACACAGCCCTAGCTGTGTCATATTGAAGCTCTATATGCATCCAATTTGCACCCAAGATGGACCTAGTTCTCCCCTAGTTGCGTCCAAGTCTCACCTTACTTGCACCAGAGTTGAATCCTAGTTTTACCCTAGTTGAACTCTCGTTGTAGCTTAGTTATGCCTTAGTTGAGTCCCAGATGCGGCCTAGTTGTACCCTTCCTACCCACTAGATACACCCTCGTTATGCACTACATGCGGCATAGTCACACCCCACTTGTATGATAAGTCAGCCATACTTGTTCCTTAGTTGTCCCCAAGATTCCCATAGTTGTATCATAACTGTGTCCTATGTGTGTCTTAGTGGTGCCCTAGTTGGGCCCTAGATATGCCCTGTTTTGTCGAGTTGTGCCATAGATGCACTCTTGTTGCGCCCTAGTTGTGCCAAATATGCAATTTAGTTACGTCTTAGTTGTTTCCTAGTTCTGTTATAGTTCTAATTCATTTCTTACCATAACGACGCTCTAGTTGCATCATAGTTTTGTCCAAGTTGACCCCTGAGACGCCATGCTTACACCCTAGTTATGCCCTAGATGTGACCTAGTTGTGCATTAGTTGTGTCCTAGTTGTGCTTTAGATAGACCCTAGTTATACCCTGGTTACACCCTAGTTGTGTCCTAGGTGCGCCTTAGTTGGGACATAGTTACGTCCTTGTTGAGTCCTACTATGTCCGAGTCATTCCCAATTGCGTCCTAGTTGAGACCAAGTTGAGCCCTTGTTGTGCAGTATATGTATCCCTTTTTCAGCCCAGTTATGCCCTACTTGTGTCATTGTTTCCCCTTAGTTGTGCCCAAGTCACGTCATACTTGTGTCCTTGTTATGCTAAAGCTACGTCCTCATTACCCCCAAGTTGTTCCCTTGTTGCAGCCTCCTTGAGTCTTTGTTGCACTTTGGCTCTCTACTAGTTACGTCATTGGTTGCGCCATAGGTGAGTTGTAGTTGTGTCTCAGTTGTTTCCTTGTTGCACCATGCTTGCACCCTACTTCCATCCTCGTGGCATCCTAGTTGCATCCTCTTTGCACCCTTGTTGCAACCTAGTTACATCCGAGCTGTACCCTAGTTGTACCTAGACAAGGTCCCAATTTTGCCCTTCTTACGTTCTTGTTACACCCTACTTATGCTCATAATACACCCTTGTTGTTTCCAAGTTGTACCTTAATCCCACCTTAGTTACGTCTTTTTTGTGTCCTAGGTGCGTCCTAGAAGTGCCCTAGTTACGCCCCAGTTGTGTCATAGTTACGCCCTAGTTATGCCCTAGTTACACCCTACTAGTGCCCTGGTCGTGCCTAATTCTGCCCTAGTTTCCCCCTGGCTACATCCCATTTGTGCCCTAGGTGCACCCTAGTTACACATTGGTTGCGTTCTTGATACGTTGTGCTCTTGTTGCACCCTATGTACGCCCAAGTTGCATCCTAGCTTGCCCTTGTTGTAGCAACATTGTATCCCAGTCATGCACTAGATGCATCCTAGTCGCGTATAAGTTGCACCATATCTGAGACCTAGTCACAGCCTAGTTAGGTCCTAGTTACGCTAGAGGATTCTAGCGTAACTAGGACTTAGTAGGACTAGTAGCGTAACTAGGACTAGTACTTTGGTTGCACCCTAGTTGTGTCCTGTTTGTGCCAACATTACACCCTAGTTGTACTCTAGTTACTCCCTAGATTTTCCCTAGTTGTACCATAATAGCAACTCACTTGATCCCTAGTTACGCCCTAGTTGCACCCTCCTCATATACTATCTATGACCTAGTTACACCCTAGTTGTGTCCAACTTGCACAGTAATTTTGGCCTAATAAGACCCAGCATGCACCCGAGGATCCTAGTTACATTCTAATCATGCCTAAGCTACGCACTTGCTGTAATGTGTTTGCCCATGAGACGATGATCATGATCATGGCCATCGTTGTCCGGAAAACTTAATCCAATTACTCGATTAGGACAACGTGCTTGGTAAATTGCAAGGAGCTACTAACATCAGTTAGGCCTTCGACAACAGCATGCGCACCAAACAAAGCCACGCGGGAAGCTCTTGCTATGCAAGTCGGGAGATGTTTTAGCGAGGGAAATTAGAGCCGCTTGTAGGAAGCTCGTCGAGACAGTAATTGAGGCGACAGGAGTGCTCAAATTAGCACCGATGTTTGAGGTACAGTACCACCTGGGTGTTTGGATGTGGACCTACAACCACCGCAGCGTGGTCAAAGACGATAGCTTCTTTGGAAGCTAGGGATTCTTGCCAGTGTGTACGCGAATCGTACACTCCTCCAATGGGCCAAAACACACACTCAGTATGACACCATGGAGACCATTACCAAGGATCTAATGACATCAGAACTCAAGGTAGCCTTTGCCAACTTGCTCGTCCACATCAGAAAGAGCATATTTTTTTTTGACCAGGGACCGTCAGATTCAACGCCTTCCTGTACATGAAGCGATACTTTGTTACAAAAATATTATGAAGGCATTGATAATCCTGACATAGACCTCAGTGTAGCAAGGGACGGAGTGTTCCACAGTCACCATCGTCACCGCTTGTGGCAGCGAGAACCTACCAGAATCGATGACTTTGAGGCCGGTCATGATCACGTCCTCCCTCCAAAGTGCAGGGATCTATTGAAAGTGTGTGAAGTTGACCGATTGACTGAATTGGATGGAGCACATCCAGTATGTCCACAAAGCTTTACTTGGCTGAGAGAATAACCTTGCTACGACATGACTAAAAGACAAGCTCTTCAAGCAAAAAGTCAAGGAGTGAGGTGCTCATCCGCTACACTGGGAGAGGCAACCCATGTCATGGGATGCTTTTTGTGACATCATGCACGAGAAGTACACCTAGTGCTCAGAGGCACAACGGGTCCTCCACAGGCTCGCGGACTTCAAGTAGCTAGATAGCTTGCTTGATTCTTCTTTGAGCCCATTCATCATACTCATGGAGGAAGCCAAGAACCTCACCAAGGAAAATGGCATTAACACATTAAAGCACCCAGATTTCTTACCGTTGGGGTTAGTCTATGATGATCTTTCCAACAAGAATCTAGATGACAAGACCACCACATTAGTAACAAGCTAAGATTTGACAAGCTGGAGGGAATTGCGTGACTGCTTAAGTGAAGTGTATCCCGTGAACACGAAGTGCTTCTCATATGTGTAACCAATCGTATATATGCGGCAAGGCCACAGCATACCTGAATCTATGTATGCTGTATACGCAAATTGTATGCCCTTCCAAATGGCCCACTTCTCTTGTGTGCCCCACCCTCTTGCTCGCTCACCTAATCCCTCGTCCTCTCTTGCTCTCACAAGCAAGAGGGAAAAACAAGGGTGAGGACACAAGGCCACAAGCCTCACCCTCGAGGCCCTCGTGGCCTTGTAAGATCCTACATGGCCTGCGTCCGACGGGTTGTGGAACTGGGAGTTAATCATCACTCGAATGTATCCTGATTCCGGCACGATGACTTGGTTTCTTAGCCATACAATTATTCCGGTCCCCACTGATTGAGCCACCAGCTCAATCAAAAACTGGTGGTTCACTGACATCGTATCGTGGCCACAGGCCGTGTCTAGAAGAAGAGTAATAAGTCCATGCTGACACACTCCCACGGAGTCTCAGGGATAGGAAGCTATTAGAGGAGTCCAGTGGGCATTTTATTTATAGTCTTGTTCTGAAGACATGGGTCGCATGTCATGCAATACTTACGGGCATTGACACTCCACCCTCGCTGCCAGTAGTGGTCTGAGAGTGCATGTCCAATATTTTGAGATCCTACATGGCCTGCGTCCGATAGGTTGTGGAACTAGGAGTTAATCATCACTCAAATGTATCTTGAGTCCGGCACGATGACTTGTTTTCTTAGCCATACAATTATTCCGGTCCCCACCAATACGTACCTATATACATATTCAGAGCCCTGGAACCAAGAATCCACATGGTATCCCATCCAGACCCTATTTATAAAGTCGTTGTAGTGGATATTTTCTCGAGGTGGTTGTCGTATGGGTGCAGGGGAGTTTGGTGTTCGCATTGAAGCTGTCGCAAGGGCCATGAAACACCCACCAACCACGGTGGTTGCTTTAATTTTTACAGGCTATCGGCTTAGTGGATCGGCCACACTGATGAGTCCTGGACAATCTTCCCATGTAAACGATAATCGACTCAGGTATTCACTCTAACACGCCCGTCGTCTTGACATGTTCAGTTGTGTTTGGAAAAATACCCATTGGCTGTGATTGGTCACCACCATCACACCCCCTTCAGCGTCGTTAACATAGAAATTTTACAACTTGAAAGCATGTACCACCGTGAGGAGCTCTTAATCCCTATTCGTGTACCGCACTTCTACGGAGATGAGCTTCCGGACCTCATATGCACCAAGATGACTATTTTGTACAAGGAGAGTCCCAAGTCCTACTAACGACACATCACACCGAACCTCCCATGGTTGAAATGGATCCGGAAGAGATAAGAGGTGTGATGTGGATAGAAGCTCTTTGACTTTGAGAAAAGCATTCTCACTTGCAAATGTCCATTTCCAATGTACATCTTTTTGCATGAGCCCGATTTGTGGAGCTACCAGGGTCAAACATCTTTGCATAAATCATTGAAACCAAGTCTGCCCAATGTTTTATGGCAGGGCCAACCCACCAGGGCTTGGACCTTTCGTGGGCCGATACGGAAACATGCCTTGCTGCCTATGTGTCCGATTTCTTTCAGCTCACATTGTGTAAACCTGTACTTTATCACCCTTGCATATAACTTCTATTCCTAAAGGATCACGAGGACTTCGCGTGAATGTTCTGTGTTCTCTTTCATTGATTAAAAAAAACAGCATGTCGTCCAAGGAAAATAAGACACACTAGTTAAGTTGCTTGGCAAATGTTTGGTTTATTTCTCTTTGGTAAGTTGTCGGGACGTTTGTTAACACGACAGACAAACCTGAAACTCATTATATCACGTGTGTATTTAAAATGCAGTATTGGGCACATAATCCGTTGTGACATGGATATGTTGATACCCTTGAGACAAATCCAAGGAAAAAAATACCTTTGCCTCTTGGAGTTGGCCAAACAAGTCCTCGATGTGTGGAAAGAGGAATTGATTTATCATCGTCAGCTTGTTTGGCGTCTAGCAGACCATGAACATACGTAAACCACTGTCTTTTTTATTCACAAGAGAATTGGCATACTATATGGAAAGCTACTTGGCTTGATCCACCCTTTTGTGAGGTACTCTTTATTCTCGCATTCAGCCTCTGTCCTTTCTACAGACCAAGGCAAGACATGGGTCTCAAAGGAGGAGCTGCCTCCATTGTAGCAGGATCATGCAGTCCATGTACCCAACTGGTAGAAGCCTAGTCTATCGGTCTTGAAATACACCCAATAACTCCACCAATAGATATGTTATCTCTTTTGGTGTGTCTTTCTTCATTCATCCTCCAAATTCTATAGCTGAGCCAAGAAGTATCAACGACCTTGTCAAATACGTCCCTCAACCTGCATCGCAGACAAGATGGCATGAATTTTAAGTCAGACCGGTGACAATTATGTACTTGGATTTAACATAAAGAAACAGTATCCATTTGAAGGATCATGCACTTTGATACAATGCACATAATAGCCTTCTTTGTGCAAACCCAAGGATCGCTTAGCACCACATCAAACGTGTCAAGAAGGTTGAGTGCCTTCAACGTGAAACTATATGTATACCTTTAAATACAAACCTTTGCTTTAAAAGTACTGATCACGGATATTAAGCGGCTTTCACTAAAAATAACTGAGCCATTTGATGGCTTGTACTTCATGTCCACCTCTCAGGTAAATCCAACGCTAACAAAAGGGTCATTCCCTCCATTTTTAGCTAGTAAGTTTACGGGAGCACCAGCTAGGTGCTCTTTGGATCACATCATCATATTGCCTCCACCCTTTCGAGTGAACAGGCTAGTCGACAACAAGCTCGGTTTGTGGTAAACATTGGATCAATGTGGTGGACGTTTCAGTTCCCGTAATTCATCCATTTAAGTCCACAACTTGTGGCTATGTGTGAATACGACTAGCACCTTTTATTCTTTCGATTTGACCAGGCTAGAATATTTGACCAAAGGTACCATGAGCGTGGTTGAGCCTATCGATTTGAGGGCATTTGTTTCCATCACTAAATCACACACATTTTATACAGTGGTCAGTGTCGCCACCATTAACCATGTTCGATCATGCATCTCGTCCAAAGATGCAAGGTTCACTGGGCAATATCGATCATTAAGTGTGGGACAAGGTTTAAGAAGGAGAGAGAAAACAACCGAGAAACTTGAACTCTTCAAATTCGTTAAATGTATTCCATCCCTATTTGAAACCATGAACCCACACTCATGATCCAGCTTTATCCTCGAGTGGTAATCAATAGCTTTACTCAAGGGTGAAGAAAATCCCCACCACAACCTTCTCCATTTCCACGGCTAAGCCCATTGTCACACCCACGACCTTGTTCGTGGAATCTTGTTGTACCATCCCCAAGAGGCACGAAAGTTGTAGCCAACACCGTGGCTTCTTTTCCACCATCAAGAGCCTCAGGGCACTGAGCCCTAAAGTTGCCAGGCTACATGCCGTCGTGGTGGAGTCCATCACATAAGGCTGTGTTGCGATCCTCGCTAACCGCCTGTGGCCTATTAGGGTGGATATAGTTGTGGTTAAAATCCTTGTGTCCACCAGCCTTCTTGAACAAAGGGTTTGTGGGCTACTTGCCCTTGACCCTGCTCCACTGCCTGACTGACACCCCAGTACTTGCATCGTCCATGCACAAGTTGTGGCCTTGCTGTACATGTGCGTTTGGCCATGCATCAGAATAGTGCTTCGGGTTTGCCAAATACACTCCACTAACATAGTCATTCAACAACCTCGAGCTTGTCCAAGCTTGGTCGGTTACCGTCGTGGTGATTGTTTTCCTCATCTTCTCACTGGCAAGACCATCACGCAAGTAACCTAGGAGCAAGCGCTCTATGTGCTTGAAGATATGGGTGCCATCGCCCTTGGTGAAGCTTTCAGCTTCTTCAACGAGTGCGGTGAACTCGCTCGACTAGGCCTTGACCGGGCTACCCAGCTGCCTAAAGTCTTTGATCATGTGGAATGCGTGTTCTGCCTCCTTGCATTGGATGCACTTATTGTACACAATAGCACAAAAGGCCTCTCACGCCTTGGGCTGCCACTCAAGGTCTAGCTACTACATGTCCATGTCCTTGACCACATACTTAAAGATATTACCTTCGAGTCGTTTCATCGCATGGTCACTCCACTGATCAAGTGGGGCCTTATGTACAAGCAGAACATGCTCCATGCAGTTTAGCAAGTCATTCAGCTTCATACTCTTTCAGAAGGTCTCCGCACTGTGAAGGAAGGAAATTTTCATGACTGGCCCCGATGCTGTCGAGGTGGGCAAGTCCTTACTACGACCAATGGTGGCATCAGCACTTATGGCCCGATATGATCATTGTTGCATCGATACACGGGTCACGCTCTGTAATGCATTGTTGCGGTCATCACATTGGTAGGTTGCCTCTTGAGTAGCCAGACACTACATGTAGAGATCACCGTCGAGATCCGTGATGGTCTACATGACGTGGGTCAGTAGGTTCGCAAACACGAAATTAAAATCTGCTGTCGTCAGAGCGTCATAGATGGCCTCGAGGGCCTCGCGCTGTCTGTGCACATTTATCCACTTTCATAGGGTACGATTTGTGTACACGTCTCCGTGAAGTCCCACCTTCTAGAGGAAGCTATTCTCAACAACGACATTGGAGTGGGCATGGATCTGTCCCATTGTAGTAAAATCGTAGAAAGGAGGTCCGTTCCCACTCCTCTATATGGTATTGTACCTCCACCGGCGTTGTTGATCTTGAGTCACCTTGCCGCCTCGGCCGCCAACTCAGTAAGCCTCTAGCGGCCATTGTCCAGTGCCTTCACGGTAATATGACCCGGCTCGTGCTTGCGAGAAACGCCCATGTGACTGCTTTTGGTGCCTGTGTAGTAGCTCACAACCTCGCTGCTGGTAGCAGCTTCAGGCAATCCAGCGGGCGTCTTACTCCTCTCAAGTGATTGGATCAAGTTTATCACACAAAGATGGCAATGAACGCGATTCTTGTCACCTTCCCTGTCATCGACGTCGTGTTCTTTGTCAAGCTCCACTCTTGGGTGGTCCTCCTCGAGCGCCTCCTTGGTCATGTGGGTGTCGTCCACGTGCACGTGCTCATCAAGCGCTTTTTTGGCTTCTTTTCGCTTCTCGGCATTAGCTAGTTTAGTGTACCATAGTGGTCTTTGAATTTGTTTTGATCTTTTTTTTTTCATTTGCATGTGAGAAGTTCTAGAAATAGTGGTAGCTTGGGAGAATCATATGTTTAGCTTTGTAACTGTGACAGTGGTAGAAAAAAAATCAATTCACTCGATCATGATCAGATAATGATCATGTCCAGCTGCATATAGAAGGAGAATGCACGAGTTTTGATATACCGGCAGTACTCGCACTGTTGGCACGTCCCATTGTCCAATCGAAAGCGCTTACTGACATGTCCAAAGCAATGACCAAAAGTCTTGGACAAGTCAAGATGTGCACAGCAACATGCACACACACATGACAGTTAAAAGCTTTGAGTAGTCAAACTGACATCAAGTCTTTGCACGCCAGGATCCGAAAATGCAGTGGACAAGTTCAAAGAACAGGAATAAAATTAGTTACGCTTTGGGAGAATCACCCCTAAAATAATCGAATGCCCAAAATTGGGCAAAATCAAGTATCAGATAATTTCAGTTACATTTTTTAGCAAATGAAAGGAACACTATGGCATAATGCCTTAGACGGCACGGTTGCTGTTGGGTTGACCTACTCGCAGTGGCGGCTCCCAATATTTGGAGCCCGCCAAAGTCGTGTGGCGAAGCCGTCACCACCTCGCCCTTGTTGGTCTTCGATGGTCCGGCACTTGCCATTCCACCGTATGTGCAACAAGCACATGACAACCGTTGTGGAGGTGACCCTATAACCTTGGGGAGGGGTCACCTCGTAAGCTTTCTTGCTATATTTTCCCATGCTACAATGGTTGGCACAATCACAAGGTAAGAAAATACCATTCTTCTACGTCGCCATAGTTGGCACAAGCACACGAATTGTCGAAACTAGTCCCTTTCAGCCGTGACTCACGGCAGTAAGTGGCAACTAGAATATTGGAAAACACAAAATAACACTCAAAGAAAATGACAAGAGGTGGGAGTAATCTCCAGAAAACGAGGAGAAGGGGAGGAAGATAAATTCCAACAAGACAAACCAACTCCTTCACTCTTCCTTTCCGATTGCTTGTCTTCTTCTCGTTTTCTTGTTATCCTTGACATCCTCTTTACATTCCCTGACGCCTCTCATGTCTCTTGGTGAAGTCTCCATTGAGACGGTGGCATTAGCGAGGTCACCAAAAATATTAAAGACATTGCCCCCTTTCATTTTAGGGTGTTCTGAGGCTCTGAGATTCCCTGGTCTTGGAAAAGAGCGTCGTCCCAGTTTTGAATTAGAGGGAGGAAAGGAGAAAAGTTGGTGGTTTGGAGGTGGACACTATCCACCCCAATCAATGAGAATCCACCTAGCCCCCTAGGGAGTATGAAAAGCTTAGAGGAGCTACAAGAAACAAATAGAGCCCCTCAAGAGCTTTCCAATGCACTTTACGGTGCTTAAAACAGTTACGTTTTGGACCCCCACCCCCTATGGTATTTCTGCTGCTATTGCAACTACCTGCAACAAAATCTATCTATTGTAGCTGTCGGAACGTCGTGTCTCCAGCCCTTGCAGTGAGGTCATTCTCGGAGCTCATAGAATGGAATCCACAGCTCGCTCAAGGAGTTTTTCTCTCCACTTCAATACGGGGACAATCGTCATCAATGACCCATGCACAACAACTTTAATATTCGAAACCTCCAGATGCTCATTTCCATTTTTATCTTGTCCCCTTGTTTTGGATCCAAAACGAGGTGTTTCCTCGAAATTGTGAGTTTGCAAAAGTTTTGTCTTTCCGGTTTTCAATTTACAGTTTGACCTAAACAAACTCGAGTTTTGTTTTTCTACCTGTCGGAGTGGAATCCTCGCGTACGAGGTACGATCGACAAATTCATGTCAAATTTTTGCATGTACCCCTCCCTCTCGCTCGCTCACCAATCCCTCATCCTCACTCGCTCTCACAAGCAAGGAGGGATAGCGAGTACAAGGGCACGAGGCCACGAGCCTCACCCTCGAGGCCCTCGTGGACTCTCAGCCGCCGATCGAGTCACCAGATCGATCGGCTGTTATTGGTTCGCAGGCGAGTGGCTGGCTCGTCACCTGACTGGCCACCATCCATCTAGCCGGCCGGCTGGTTGCCACCGGGTGGTGGCTGGCCACCGGCCATCCCTCGTAATAGCCTGGGGTGGTTGTGAGCCACCCACTCGCTATCGCCAGGTGGGAAGGTCAAACCGGCCCTCCCACTACATATGGGCTCGCATAACAATGTTTGCACAACTGGGGGATGATATAAATACTGCCATTTAGTTTTACTACAACTCAATAGTATTCTTTGTCTGCAATCAAGTACAGCTTTCATTGCCTATTTCCAACAGAATCCCAATACGATCTCCATGTTAAAGAAGGCCTTTCCTGGACCAATTCTTCTCTTTTTAGGTGGCATGCAAGGATCTTGAAGGGTCTTCAAAATTTGGATGATCAAGAACTTCGTGGAGGGAACGTGGCCATCATTGGTATAAATCAGGAGCACTTCAAAGGGGAAAATGGTTTAACTTACTGAGAGGGTCGGATCAATTGTGTTGCGATTATAACCTGTCATACCAGCAGGACATGGGTAGTTCACATGGATGAGGTGCGGAGCGGAAGACGAATAGGGGACGGTTGGATAATTTATACTTGCAAAGAATCATACTTAAGATTCAAAATTGTCAAGCCCATTTATTACTGTGTACTGAGTTCCCAAATAAGCTTGAGCTACAAATTTGAGGAGAAAATGTGATGTTGTAAATAAACAAACAAGGGTCTATTTCTCATCAAAGTGACCTCATTCTGATTTCTGCCTTTAAACGTAAGCGCTCCTCACTTGGGAAACTTGTAATATTAGTAAATTTCTTCCCAGTACAAACATTGAAAAGTTTCAATTCTCCTAAACCATTTTTTCCCTGCAACTTCGTTTTGTTCAGTATGTACATTTATCTCATTGTATTCCTTGGTACGTTGTTGACGAACACGAGTCTGTAAACTTTGAAAGTGGATGTTATTTTCCTTGCATTTGCAGTTGTAGCGGGAGGGCCGGTTCGGCCCTCCCACCTGGTGATAGCAATGGGGTGGCTCGCAGCCACCCCTTGCTATAGCGGGGGTTGGCCGGTGGCCAGCCACCCGCTGGCTACCGGCCAGCCGGTGGCCAGCCTGCTGGGTGACCGGCGGCCGGTCAAATGACCGGCCGGCCACGGCGGCGAGCCACCAGCCGCTGATCGAGCTGGTGGCTTGATCGGCGGCCATGAGGCCACGAGGCCTCGAGGGCCGAGGCATATGGCCTGGAGCCCTTTTCCTCTTCCTCTCCTCCTTGCCTCCTTGAAAGAGTGAGATGAGAGACAGAGAGAGACCACGTCACGCAGCCGCAGATCCTTCTCCGCACCATTGAGACTGATGCTCACCAGCTTGTCTCCAACTCCCTTTGCGTTCACAATGCTGTCTTTTGCACGTCTGGACCGCCGATCAGTGGGAATGATGGAGATGAATGTAGCCTTGTCGTTGATAGAGTGGTGACTAGTGCTGGAGTTGAGCCCACAGGCTCCTGGCCTGAACAATGCCGCTCCCTTTGTTGGATGCGTGCTTTGCGCCATCATGTTGGTGGCTTCTTTGCCAACCTTTTTGCTGCCTTTGTTCCCACCGCTTCCGCCGTCTTCCTTCTCTAGCGACCTGCACTCAGTTACGGCAGTTGCCCTGTTTCTTGGGAGCCTTGCCGCCATCGTTGCCTCCGCCACCACCGCTTCCGCTGCCGCCTTTCTGACCAGAGGCTGACCCTTTGCTCCCGCGCGCACCGTAGCGTGCGGCATAGGCTAAGAAGTTAGCCTCACCCCCGCTACGGCGCATGGCCTTGTTTCACACGTACTCGGACACTCCCATGTCATCCTCCTTCCAACCGCCCATGACGGTGATCATCGGGCTCTAGCTCTCCTGTAGCGCCATGAGGAGGATCACGGCTTGCATGTTTTTGTCAAGGTCGCAGTTCATCTGGCGAGACTCACCAAGGATTCCTTCAAAATCCTGTAGGAAATCTGGGATTGATTTCCCCTCATTCACCTGCATGCTGATCAGCTACTGTAGGATGAATAATCTGTTTGCAAGGGAGGTGGATTGGTACACACACTAGAGCTTGGCACAAGCATCCGAATCCCGCAATGATGGGAACATACTTCTTGGCCACCGTGTTGCTGAGGAGTGCCATGACAATATCATTTTGTTCAGTCCATGTCTTGTGCTCCGCTGAGCCCTGCACGGGAACCTGCTCCTCTCCCTTCGAAAGCTTGATGAGTCCGCGCACTTTCATTTCCAGTTCAAACTGCCATCTCCAGAGCGGGAAGTTGTTCCCCTTGAAGATGGAGATTCCTCCCAGAGATCCAAGACCTTGCGACAGTGCGGTAGCAATCACAGTTGCTCCTGTTGTCTGCCCTGTGGTAGCCACTATTGAGTTTGAGGACTGCCCTGAGGCAGCCCCCACTGCTCCTGATGAGCCAGCCATTTTAGCGGTCCTTTTATGCTTTCTGTTTCTCTGCTACATTGAGGCCGATGTAGGCTGAAGTTAGCTGATGTCGGCTTTCCATTTCAAGGTGCAGTTGCATTGCTCATCCCTCCAGCCAATGTTTACCTGCAAACAGAGAGGACAACTTACACAAGCACACCGAGGGTCTTGCCTCCAAGGGCAGAGCTTGTCCTGATTGGGACCCAAGGGTCGTGCCTCCAAGGGCAGAGCATGTCCTCGGTCCCTGTGTTCTAGGTGTAAGTTCAGTTGTTGGAGCTGATGAAGCGGATGGAGCTGATGGAGCAGATGGAGTTGACGTGCACACCTGAAGAGAGAGTACCAAAGTTGAGCGAAGCGTACCTTACAACTGGTCAGTGTGGGTCCATAACCCTTTGTCAACCGGCCTAAGGCAAACGGACTAGAAAACAAGGCTGACACAATAGCACCTGCCATCCGCTCCTAGCATTTCAGCTATGAGACAATATCACACTCACGGTCACGGTTCCACACTGAGAAGCTCCAAGGCAATCACTTGCTAGCAACAGTGTCCACTTAACACTTGGTCACTTTCGCGTGAGGTGCTAGTCAGAAACTAACTTCTGGGGCTTAGACCAACCAATATCTTCTTCATACTGTTCCTTAGTTGGAAAGCTCTGTGAGGAGTATCTAAGGCCAGATTGTGCAATTTGAATGAGGAATGAGCCTGGTACATATAGTCCTAGGCCTGGCATCTGAGGTGTATGGGTAGTGGCACTTCTGGGATGGCCACTCCACACAACCTCATCAGCTTGCCAATTGGCGTATCCTCTGACAGCCAAGTGGCACATCCTCCTCATGCATTGAGAAATTTCTAGGAGACTTCTCCTGTGCAGGAAGGTCAAAAACCTCCCTGCGCACATCAAGGCTCGA
Organism: Penium margaritaceum; assembly: GCA_023375785.1. NCBI lineage: Eukaryota > Viridiplantae > Streptophyta > Zygnematophyceae > Desmidiales > Peniaceae > Penium > Penium margaritaceum. The sequence continues at coordinate 111,985 of SZWC01002035.1, read as the reverse complement.
TCGCGGGAGATGTTGTCCCTAAGTCCAACATGCTATCCGTTGCGCTACACTTTTGGTATCTTGCTTTGACTTGCACCACGAACAATGTTTGTGGGACTTACTCCAAGGGAACAGTGCATGCTCAACCTGTCTGTTAAGCCGTAGCAGTGGCCATGGGGCACAAAAGAAAAACACAACCATCATGCACTCAAATACCTCAAGACAGCCAAATTTGAGCCGCTAACAAACTGGATGGATGGAGTTCCTCGAGTCAAACTTTGACTACGACATTGAGCTAAACCTGGAGAAACACTTCCAACGGATGCACTGGGCCACCAAATAGACTTGATGACCAAGGTCAACACGCTACTATTTGAACGAGACCTTTTTATCTTGCAAGGCTGTTCGGAAAGGGATACAAGGAGTCCAATGGGTACTACAAGATGAAGTTCAGGTTCGAGGATCCTATTGGCAAGAGTGATTTACTCGCCGGGACGTCATACCAGTGCATGAAGAGCTATGACAACTGCTATTGGAGGAGTGCCACAACGACAGTTTATGTAGATACTTTGGCAATGACAGGACACTCAAGAAGCCGGCAAAGTGTTAACCGTGGAACAAGATGCATACCGACATAGCAAAGTTCTACAAATCATGTGATACCTTTCATTGGCACGAATCTCGTCGCATGCGACCACAAGGACTACTCCAACCCCTCCCTGTTCCGACGAATCCATGGATCAACATTAGCATGGACTTTGTGACGGGGTTTTTGACCACTCCTCGTGCTGACACAATCCTTGTGGTGTTCGACAGGTTTTTAAATACGTCAAAATTCATCTCGACAACGACCACCGTCGGTACAGAGGGAACAGCACGGCTGTTCTTACATTGGATCGTGTGGCTACATAGCGTGTCACGTACCATCATCGACGATATAGACGGCCACTTCAGTAGCCATTCTTGGCATGAATTAATAACATGTTGTAATATTCTGATCCAACAATTGATTGTCTTCCATCATTAAACCGACGAGCATATCAAGCGGACCAATCATGTGCTCAAACAACTTCTTTGCGTATTATGCGAGGCGCACGACACTGGTTGGACAAAAAAATTGCTGACTGACAAGCTCGCATACAACTCCACCACTTCCACTAAAACGGGTAAAGTTATATTCATGGTTGTATATGATAGAAATCTCGCCACAAAAGTAGAAGTCAGAGTAAAATTTTCACGCTCGACATCCATCGACGGTATTTCTCCAAAATTTGGGAGGAATCACAATAGACTATCGTCAAGATACAGGCAACTATGAAGCGAGCAGCAGGCAAAAATTGCATCGATGACATGTTCAGTGCTAACAATCACATCTTCCTTACCTCGACGAACGTCAAATTCAGAGGACAAGACTTTGCAAAGCCCAAACCCCGATGATTGGGACCAGTTGAGACCAAGCGAATACAAACCCGTATTATCACTTGACTCTGCGTACTTGATAGCACGGTGACCGCCCTTGTCTTCCACATTGGCAAACTCATGTATTACTAGGACCTCGGTGAGAAATTCCCCAAAAGAGACGTCATACCTCGAACGCCTATTCAAGTGGATGGGGATAAGGATTAAATGATTGAAGACATCCTCGGACATCAATGCCATGAAAAAAGAACTGAATATCCGGTCAAGTGGCAAAGCTATGATGTTGTGCACGACAGATGGAATCCATATAATGACCTCCAAGACATTGGTCACCTAATGGAAGGTTACTACCGCCGTCAATGGCCTATGTCTACTCTTTTGTCGGGACGTCGCACCTAGAAGAGGAGGAAGTTTTACGTCCTGGATGTACTTGAGTCTCTAGACTTCATGAGTTGGCATTTCTTCCCTTCCATTTGTGGCCCATTGCGCATCGACATCAGGATTCTTACACCGTTCTATTGAGGCCATCTTTGCCACTTCTTATGACATCTGGTATTCCGTTCTCGAAGGTTCTGAGAACTTCAACCACTTCCTAGAATGGTCTATTGAAGTATTGTGAATCCTAATGATGTTTTGATACTGCGTGCTCAGCTTCTTGACGGCCCCAGAATTTTGAGAAACTGCATGTAAACATTCTCAAACCCCCCAACTTCTTTATAGTGTTTCACGAGCGACCACCCACAACAAGACCTTGAACACATCGCTCGGCTCGTGTACCAAAGACCCAATATATGTATTGTGCTAAGTGGAACGTAGGTGGTTCACAAGGATGAGGTGTGGGACATAAGACAATTGAAGGATATGGGACAAATGTATAATTTGTATTCGGTAGCAAATGTACTTTGATGATAAGTGTCAAGGTAGTCGAGCACATACATATAATGTTGAGAATGAGAATGAGGCATATGTCAGATCCTTGGTACTAGAGCCGAGCAACATGTGCAAGGTTGAACTGTGAAGCTATAAGAAGCTCCGCCGTCAAGTTGTGGGTCTTCAAGAGTATCGAGGTGCGTCTTTATAAGAGTACAGCGCTGTCAAGACCTCCACCAAATTTGGTCAAAATATCAATATAGTTTGTGACACTCCTGATGACCTTTCAGGAGAGTGTGCGAAGTTGTCACGAACTCCTGGAATGGAACACTGGACGTCAAGGAATTTGGCTAAAATGTGCTTGACTAAATGGGGTAAAAATCCCAAGGTTGATGCACGAAGGGCCATGAATCTATTGACATCATGCCCACCCACAAAGTTTTGGGACTCGTGTATCTTAGGGATGTAACAATTATCTCCCTTTTACCCGCGATGTCCTGGCGCATTAGTAGACGTAGGTCGGTGACGACGGTAGTAGGCATCTATCACATCATCGACATCGTGGGGAATATTTTACGGCTCCTTGCTATTTTGCGCGCTTTCATAGTTGTGCCACTTGACCAGATACTTTGTTGTTTTTCTATGGCATTGACATCTGAGGATATCTGTAGTCACGTGCTCTGTATCCTTGTGCACTTATACCGGAGACAGAGGTACGATGTCTCTGGCGGGGAAGCTTGTATTGGGGCCCCGACAGTTTAAAGCTTGCTGATGTGGAAGATAGGGTGGATCGCCATGCTTTCAAGGAGGCAAAGTCGAGTGACAACAGGATTTTTCATTTGCTCGGTCTTAAATGGTCCGAAACAACAGAATTTGAGCATCGCGACTTCCTGACCTTGAAGTTTGATGTTCGCTGAGCTAAGAAGGACGCAATCGCCAGCACTGGATGTGTCATCACTGCGATGACTATTGGATTCTCACTCCACAGACACGTGATTCTCTGAAAGAAGCTATCACAGTTCCTCGTAAACGCTTGTGAAGTCCCTGTAGTGGATGTCAACCGCAGAGATGTTGCTCTGACTTTATAGTCCAGCTAGCATGGTAAGATATTTATCGCAACCCAATTCAAAAGGAACTTTGCTAGTTGCTTTAGAAATGGTGGAGTTGTATGCGATTTTGACGGTTGGTAGCATGGCTATGCACTCGATGTCATGCGGCCCGCATAATGTATAGGGAATCTGTTTGTTCGTCTTATTGGTACGCTTTGTTTCCCCTTTGGTTTGAGAATGGAGCGTTGTCAACGGCTAGATCCGACTACTGTACCGCGTCATCAGTTCGTGCAAAATGTCTAGTGAACTTTCCTTCTTTGTCACTAGTGATGGTACGTGGCACCCTGTGGAGTCATACGACCTGGTTTAGAAACAACCACACTGTTCCTTCTGTGGTGACTATGGTCAGCGTCAAGATGACGTGTAACATCTTAGAAAATCTGTCCACCAAGACGAGGATGGCGTCATTTCCCTCAGGGCTGGTGAGAAGTCCCGTCACAATGTCCAAGCTGGTGTGGATCCACAATTGTCGGGAAAGGTAGGGGTTGGAGTGGACCGGGTGGCTTTGTGCTACGAGATTTTTGTCTCTGACAGGTGTCGTATCTGAATCTCGACACATTGCTCTGCGTCATGTCCCACCAAAGGTATTTTTTGAACTTCTTAAGCGTCTTGCCCTCGCCAAAATGTCCACATATATCCGTGTCGTGGTGTTCTCCCAATAGCATTCTTTGCAACTCCTCCTTCGGTGGAACGACGACCTGACGAGTGAATGGTCGTCGGCAATAGGGGTCGTAGAACCAAAACGTGATCTTATTGTACCCACCGAACTCTTGTTACCCTTCGCAAACAGCCTCTCAAGGTACGGGTCTTGTTCGACTAGCAATGTGTTGATCCCAGCCATAAAATCTTTGTTGTCGGCTCAGAGCATTCGCCGGATTAGTTTTTATAGGCCGGCACTCAATGTCATAGTTCAAATTGGACTAAAGCAACTCCATCCATTGAGTCTGTCGACGACTTAAATTTGGTTTAGTGCATGATGATCGGTGCAGACAATACATTGTCCGTATTCCATGTAGCACCACCTTGTTTTGAACGTATGCACCACTGTGGGCATTTCTTTCTCGTACCCGACATATTCGAGATCCGACCCGTGTATGTTTTTTACATGTACGCAACCAGTTCTCCACGACCGTTATCTCAGAGTAGAACGGCTCCGATGGCTCAATGACACGTGTTGGTGACCATAGTATAGTCCAGTCTTGGATTTGTTAATTATACGACTGGCACTGAGGTTGGAGCGTTTCTCGGAGATTTCAGAGCTCCTTGTTTTCTGTCCTCACAATTCCACTCTGTGGTTGTCCGGGTGAGATCGGATAGAGGCGCTGGAACTCACGCGTAGTCCTTTACGAAACGAACATATTAGTTACAAAATCCCTAAAATTCATGGACATTCCAAACATTTGTAGGTGTCGGCCAACCAGCCACCGCTTCCACTCTTTAGAAATCCATAGTGATTCGTCCGCTGCCGATGATTTGGCCCAGGCACTCAACGGAACGACGGCCACATTCCAATATTTTCCCAAGAAAACTTCTCTTTGTCAAATTTTAAGAACTTTAAAAAATGTCTACTATGTTAATCCATGTCCTCTGTTTTGCTCACATATGTGTCCTCGGGTGTGCAGGGCATGGTGACCCCGAGACCAGTGGAGACCCACGCTGAGACTACAAGCACTTTCGGGAGTGCGTAGTGACATCGCTCTCAGGCTACGTGACTCCTCTTGGCATGGTCCCATGCCCTCCACCCTCATCGGCCGCTTCAACCCTCTCACATCGGCATCGAAGATCCTAGTTCTCCTCCACAGTGGAATGAACTTGCTTTGCTTGAGTTTATACACTGTGCTTGTGTGTCATGCCCCTTTTGCATGGACCGGGTTTACTTGTGAACATGTCTGGTCACTTGGTTAGACTAGAAAAGGGTAAACGGGAAAAACCAAAAAGGTGAAGGACACAAAGGGCGAGTTCGCCCTCGGATGTGGCAGCGAGCAAGCGAGAAAGGCCGGCAAGCCTCGCTCGCTTGCTCGCTCGCTCCCTGGCCATGCCGAGCGAGGCTCGAAAGTCGAGCCTCACAACTCCCCTCTCATCCTTGTCGCTCCTAGACACTTAGACGTTTTTTTGCGCAAAACTGCGGCCATGGTGTTTCAGGGCTAGGGAGCTCAAACGATAACCAAATTCAGTGATTCAAGTTGCATTTGAAAGCTTGAGATTTTCTCATGGTATCAGAGCACAGTCGCCGGCCCTCGGGTTCAGGAGCCGAAAGATCCGGGTCCGCGAAGTAGGAGGTGCGAAGCTGTGAGGGAAAATGCCGACCTCCTTTTAGGACGACGAGGCTTGTTGCGCCGTAGGAAGGGTTTCGACGAGGCGTCGCAAGGCATCTGACACTGTCCAGGGCCGTTGATGCCGCTGGAGCAAAGAGAGAGGGCGTAGCAAAGGAAAGAGGCAAAGACAAGGGGAGCGGCGTTCCACAAGTGAAGCCGCCACCCGACCCTAAGGCAGTTTGGGGGCACGAGAGCCAGCCCAAGCCCATATTCTAGGGTCAGTGAGGCAGAACGGAGTCATACCTCTACACACACCATGTCGGAAATTCAAGGGAGCAATGGGAACCGTGCCGAGGGCGACGGTCGCCCTAGCAACAACGAGGGTTGCTCCGCTGGGGGGCATGGCACCATGTCCGCGGCAGTGACGTGGCATGACATAGATCGCCTGGGGTTTCATCGTGATCTCACCCCGCCCACACTTGGAAACCACAATTTTCTCACGTGGAAGGAGTTGTTTCTCTTTTGGGCGAAGGAGCACGGGCTCAAGGACTGCTACCTCGAGCTCCCTATGGCAGAAACAAGTGACAGGACACTCCTCATAGCCTACAATACGCTTGTGCGGGCTCTCCCCGACCCTCAAGGGTACTCTCTCCAACAGTTCCGCCTAGGAGGCTGTGGAGAGGATCCCGCCGATCCACAGAGTGGCGCAGCCCGCCCATATGAAGCGTGGCAACACCTGCAGAAGCGACAGGAAGAGCAAGGAATGGCGCTGCTAGTGAGTCTTCGGGACAACTTGCGCACGCTTTATCCCAAACCAGGAGCGTCGGTGTCGGATTATTGGGATGAAGCCATGGATCTGCGACGCCGCATTGTGGGGCTGGGTGCATCTTGCTCGGTCTCAGAATGGCTCGACACGGTGCTTCTCCACCTTGGTGAAGCCTACAAAGACTTCCGTCGCGACTTCTTCCGCCGCACCCCTGTGACAGAAGTCGAGAACATTGACCTCGAAGTTGTCTATAGGCAGCTCCAAAACTATGAGGACATCCTCAAGGGAGAACAGCGTGAATCTAGTGCACCAACACCCACTGCCTATACCCATCAGTCAACTGCAGCAGCGGTTGCTCGGGCGAATGCCAACACTGCTCAGAGTTGGGGCACTGGTGGGAGTCAGCCACAGAGGGGCGGAGGACGAGGACGCGGTCGAGGCCGCAACCCTGGAGGTCGTACTTGTAGCTACTGTGGTCAGGCAGACCACTTCTGGCGCTCTTGCCCCACACTTCAGCGCCGGATGTTGGAGCAGCAGCAGCGAAAGCAGCAGCCACAATACACTCAGCAGCAGCAGCATCCGCAGCAGCAGCGGCAGTGGCTTCAGGCACCAGTGGCAGTGCCATCGCCGCTTCACCCACAGGGCGGCTACGGCACACCGCCCCGCATGTACCCACCTGTCGCGGCAGTGACCTATGGTGCGGCACCACTGCAGCCGACTTTTCAGACATTCTCCCCAGGACTGCAGCCGGCTCCACCACTGTACCCCGGGACGTACGCGGCACCTCCCATGCTAGCAGAAGCGACTCCATCACCACCTTGGGCAATTCGCGTGTGGGAGCAGACAGGAGCAGCGGCAGTCAGAGGGGGCCCACCCGATCCAGCATGGCAGACGCAGGACGAGCTGATGCCGACCGTGCCCCCGGCAGCGCCACCAGCAGAAGGTCAGAAGTTAGGTTGCACGCATGCCACCACTTCCCACACTCTCCCCATGCATGAGTGGTTGTATGACACCGCCGCATCCCATCACATGTCACCGCACCGCCGGCTGTTTGTGTCAATGTATGCTGCGCATGATGTTGAGGGGGTGCGAACGGGATCTGGGGAAGTGCTGCGGGTGGAAGGTGTTGGAACGATTGCTCTGCAAGCACCGGGAGGGGCAATATGGCTGACTGGGGTGTTGTATGTTCCCCGACTGAAGGTGAACTTGCTGTCTGGTGGTCAACTTGATCGACAAGCGGGAATGTCCGCAATAACGCAGAATCAGCGATGCTCGCTCTTTGATGGTAGTGGGTCGCTGCTGGTGGACGGGCCTCTGCATGTTGATATGCTCTACAGGCTCACACTGTTCCCATGCACTGCATCATCACGGCCACAACTGCACGTCATGACAGGCACAGATGCACGTCACTCTGATCTTTTGCACAGACGTCTTGCCCACATCAATAGGGAGCTGGTGACCGAACTGCTCAACCACACACCGGCACTTGGACTGACGCCTACTGACTGTCCACATGGACTAAAGGACAACACTTGTCTCGAATGTCATGATGGAAAGACACACAGACAAACCTTTCCCAAATCTGAACACGAGAGCACCACCCCACTTGCACTGATACATGCTGACCTAACAGGGCCCATGCCTGTACCATCCCTCCAGTATGGAGCCCAGTACATACTGACTCTGACTGACGATTACAGCCGCTTTCGATGGGCATTCCTGCTGCGCACGAAAGCTGATGCTCAGCGTGCAATCGCTGAGTGGATACCCTATGCCGAACGTCAGACGGGTTGTAGTCTCAAGGTTCTCCGTACAGACAGGGGGGGTGAATTCATGGGCACACTGACTACAGAACTGAAAGCAAGAGGGGTAGTGCACCAAACTACTGCCCCTTACACACCTCAACAGAACAGTGTCGCCGAGCGGTGGCACCGTACACTGGGAGATGCACTGCGCACTCTCCTGACTGAATCTGGTCTGTCTTTTGGGTTTTGGGAAGAGGCGGTGAAATACATCACTTGGGTTTGGAACAGGATACCGCAAGGCCCACTGCCCAAATCAGTTACACCATGGGAGCGCTGGTTTAAAGAACGGGCAGATCTGCGACCGGCACGGGTGTGGGGAACCATGGCTTGTGTGTGGCTGCCAGAACAGCAGCGGCCACACAAACTGAGTCCTAAAGGAAAGTGGTGTGTCTTCGTTGGGGTATCTCATGCCTCCAAAGCTTGGAGGTTTTGGGACCCTGTCAGTCACAGCTTTCTTGAGAGTCGTGACGCGTCATTCCTGGAACACATACCATATAAGGCATTTCTCACCCTCAGGCATGCTCCACAGTTTTCCATGCCCCAACACTACCCTGAGTATGTAAGTGTACCTGTCTTCACCCCTCAGAGGAAAGTACCCATGAAAAGAGCACATACCCCACCACCTGCACCACTGACAGGCTCCCCTGTTCCCACGGATCTACTGACCCCGACAGACCTTGAGACTGCAAGCTCAGAGGAGTCACGGGGTCAGAGCACCCTCTCCCCTCCTGGTTTGCAACCCCCCAGGGCTGCAAACCAGGAGACCAATCACCCCTCCCCGGAGCCCTTGCGTAGGTCCATAAGGAACCTGCCGCGTGTAGACTACAAACATTTTTACAATGTCGTCGGCACACGTTCATCTCAAGTGGAACAAACTGAGCCGACCACTCTTGCTTAAGCAAGGGGGCGTTCTGATGTAAAAGAATGGGAACAAGCCATGGCGAATGAAATAAACGCTCTGCTGGAACATAAGGTATTTGAACTTGTCCCTCTCCCTCCGGCCGTAAGGCCATTGACGTGAAATGGATCTACAAGCTCAAAAGGAACTTGGCAGGAATGATCGACAAATACAAGGCCCGGTTAGTAGCCAAGGGATTCCACCAAATTCCCGGTCAAGATTTCACAGACACATATGCTCCAGTCGGGAAGTACACAAGCAGTCAAGCCCTATTGGGGATTGCCGCTCTTGAGAACTGGGAAATTCATCAAATGGATGTCAAAAATTCCTTTTTGAATGGGCCGCTGGAGGAGGAACTGTATGTGCGGAAGCCTGAAGGGTTTGATGATGGTACAGACAGAGTGTGGTTGCTTCTGAAAGCTCTCTATGGATTGAAACAGGCCCCAAGGTGTTGGAACAAAGAAATCAAACGAACATTGGACAAAGGAGGGTTCATCCAAAGCATGTCTGACCCCTCTCTATTCCTTCACTGGACGGAGGAGGGGCTGGTTGCTCTCATCGTCTATGTGGATGATTTGCTCATTCTCTCTCCCTCCCTCACCCTTGTGTCCAACACCAAAGCACTACTCACTGCGCACTACCACATGACGGACTTAGGAGAGGCACGTGACTTTTTGGGCATGACCATAACACGGGACCGCACGGCACGCACACTCTCCCTGCATCAAGGTCAGTTCATCGCACATCTCACTACACGGTTTGCACATCTTGTACAGCACCTTCCACGACAGTGCACACCCATGTCCAGTGCCCAGATGTCTATGCACACCTATTGGATGCTGACACCACTGAGTACGGACCAGAGACGGACCCCACATTGTACAGACAGATACTGGGTAGCCTGAGCTACCTAGCCACCACCACACAACTGGACATTGCCTGCGCAGTCAACACGCTTGCCCAGTTCAATCAGCAACCCCGCACTGCCCATCATAAAGCACTCCTGAAACTGTTGCGATATCTGCTGGACACCTCCACTGTCGGTCTTGTTTTCTCTCCAACACAAGCCCCTCTGTTGGATGGCTTTTGCGACAGTGACTATGCACGTGACAGAACAGCACGCAGTAGGGGCGGATGGGTTTTTCGTCTTCTGGGCACAGCAGTCTCTTGGCGCAGTGCAAAGCAGTCTTGTGTGGCAAAGAGTGTGGCTGAGGCTGAGTATATGGCGCTTGGGGAGGCTGCATGCGAAGCAATCTGGTTGCGTCGACTGTTGGATGAGCTGGGTTTTTCCGTTGGTGCTGTCTCATTGCACAGTGATACCTCAGCTGCTCGCCGCATCACCGCGAATGATGGAGTGTTGCATCCACGCACAAAGTACATAAGCGTAGAGCACCACTTTGTACGCGAGGAAGTCGATGGAGGGTCAGTTAGCGTGTGCGGCATCAGTGGTGCAGAGCAACTTGCAGACTTTCTCACCAAGGCCGTCCCCTCATCTGCACTGTTTGCTCAACTATCTCAACTTGGGTGTATGCCTCTTGCACCCTCGGCCAAGGGGGCGTGTTAATCCATGTCCTCTGTTTTGCTCACATATGTGTCCTTGGGTGTGCAGGGCATGGTGACCCCGAGACCAGTGGAGACCCACGCTGAGACTACAAGCACTTTCGGGAGTGCGTAGTGACATCGCTCTCAGGCTACGTGACTCCTCTCAGCATGGTCCCATGCCCTCCACCCTCATCGGCCGCCTCAACCCTCTCACATCGGCATCGAAGATCCTAGTTCTCCTCCACAGTGGACTGAACTTGCTTTGCTTGAGTTTATCCACTGTGCTTGTGTGTCATGCCCCTTTTGCATGGACCGGGTTTACTTGTGAACATGTCTGGTCACTTGGTTAGACTAGAAAAGGGTAAACGGGAAAAACCAAAAAGGTGAAGGACACAAAGGGCGAGTTCGCCCTCGGATGTGGCAGCGAGCAAGCAAGAAAGGCCGGCAAGCCTCGCTCGCTTGCTCGCTCACTCCCTGGCCACGCCAAGCGAGGCTCGAAAGTCGAGCCTCGCAACTCCCCTCTCATCCTTGTCCCTCCTAGACACTTAGACGTTTTTTTGCGCAAAACTGCGGCCATGGTGTTTCAGGGCTAGGGAGCTCAAACGATAACCAAATTCAGTGATTCAAGTTGCATTTGAAAGCTTGAGAGTTTCTCATACTATGCTCCTCCAGGGTGTGGCTGTACACCAGAATACCAACGAGATACACGGTAATGAATTCGTGGAGAAACTTGCGAATAGTAGTGTTCATCGCCGACATAGATGTTGTAGGCCCATACGTGCATCCGAATGGTATGACCATGAACTTGAGGTGTCCACGTTTAGCGTGGAATGATGTCTTCCTTATGTCCTTATGAGATACGTGGATCTGATGATAGGTATTGCGTGGGTCGATTTTGCAACAAAAATTTGTGCCTCACCTAGTTGGTCGAAGCGATCATCTGCTTGCGGAAGAGGATAGAGGTTCTTGATGGTGATGTCGTTCAATGCTCGGTATTCCATGCACATCCTCATCTCTCCAGACTTGTTTTTCATGAAAGTTACAAGTGTCGCACAGGGTGAGTAGAAGGGCATGACAAACCCCTGGTTGAGCATCTCCTCCAGTTGCCTTTTTTTTGTTTGATCAGCTTGTGGTCGCTCATCCAATAGGTCCCCTTCACCGTCGGTCTGCTTCTTGACTTTAAGTATATTTGGTGGTCGATGTTCCATTGTGGAGGTAACTCTCCAGATACTTCGTTAGGAAAAAAAACCTTTGAACTCTTTGATGAGTGCTGCAAAATCCTCTGGTATGGCTATGAACTTCTAAGGTGTCGAGGCTGTCGCCGCTGCCTCGGCAGCTGTGGTTCCTTTTATTTCCATGCTTGAGCTCTGCACTTTGTGTAACTCTTGGCTACGTCTAGAGATACCGGTTGGCATTTATTTGCTGCCAACTTCCTCTGCTACTTCTCCCTCTACTGCTTCCTGTAACCATCATTGCATCATAGGTCGCTCAATCAGAGGCACATGTCGTTTTCCGCCAACAATACCCACGTAGACTGATCTGCTGTTCCGGTCCACATGTGGATCGTGTCGGTATAGGAAATCTTTCCCACGGATGATTTTGTGGTCTCCCATTGGGCTAGCTCTCCCGATCGCTATGTCGTGTAGATCTCCGATTTGCAATTGGTGTGGTTCACGAAGTCGACAGATCTGCAGTTTTCCATGGACAGTTTTACCTTGAAAAACTCTGGTTTAGTCAGCAAACCTAGATTCTGGACCGTGTCGTTGGTTATAAAGCTGAGAGAAGTTCCCCCATCCAGTAGTACCGGTGCCGGTTTACAACTCCTACAACCCCTCGATTGTACCCGGAGCATTATTGCCGATTGGTCGTCCTCGTGTCCCTCGTTGAACTCTGTGATGTCAGGAACCCTCAACTACAACAATGTGAGGCACTCAGATGGGCGATCGGCCGGCGCAAAATATTCCGACCAGGGAGGAGCTTCACCGTCTACTCCTGCCCTTTGTCGTTTTCCAACTCCTTACTTTATTTCTCCGACCTCCCCATCGTCCCTTTTGGATTATTCACATCGCTTTAAGCAACCGTGCGAAATATGACCTGGTTCCCTGCAAGTCCAGCAGAGTCATTGAACGAGTTGATCGACGGCGTCAATCTCCATCGGATACGAGGTTTGTGCTGGCCGCAATGGTTTCCTCTGCCACATTAAGGGTCGTGGTTTTGGGATCTCCAGCTAGTGGATTCTTGCATCCAAGCATTCTAGTCGGCATGGTCGATGCAATCGACCGTTGTGAAGGCCGTCTTGGATTTGAAGATGGCGATAGCTTGCCAAATATATCGCTTGGGGCCGTTGTTGTAGTAGAAACACTGTTTGTTGGGAGCGAGGTTGTTGCTGGTGATGATTTTGCAAAAACGCCGACTGTACTCCACCATGTTCAACTTCTCGTTTGTCTTTCAAAAGTGAGTTAGTGTAGCACGTACGAACTCGCTCCGTGTTTCCGGTATAGTGAGGGATTTGTGCCATGTCAGATTGATGTGCTTGAGTGGTTGTACACATACGGTTGACGATGCAAGAGCGGTTGCGTGAGCTGTGGATCTTGCTCTGCCGGCCACCTATTGCCATTGGATGGTCTTTAGATCGAAACACCAACTCAACGCATTGCAATGCAGAAACAGGGTTGTGAGGTCAATTAATTATTTGTCGTTGTTGACCATGGCACGGATGAATTACACCTCTAGACTCGTCAGCCACGTCCTGGCCGTCGGTCCATTGGAGTTTGCAGGATCGGACGGCACATGAAGTGCTCGCTGGGTTTCGAGTTCATTCAACAGCAATAAAATCCTCTCGATGAGCACTGCTTTGCGCACACGAGACACTTGAAGTTCCTCCATTGCCATGTTGAGTTGTTAGAGTAGATGGGTCTTGAGGATCCAGAGTCCTAGAAGCTTCTGGTACATGTCTTTGTTAAGTTGCGCTTGCCGGTGGGTGCCTCCCACCGTACGAGGTGCCGTTCCAGCATGCAGCGGCAGGGGCGAAGGGTTTGCCGGGCTCGAGGGGTCCGTCACCGGGTTGGTCGTCGTGTTTGTCACTGTTGCGCCATTTGCCATAAAGGTTGCCGCTGCTCACTGGTTCGCATGGAAAGCATCGGTTTTTGCGTGTTGTCGATCCACCATTGCCAGAGCACTCGCCCGGGACTACTGCTCATTGCGGGTTGTGATTACTCCTTTCACCGTTGTCATCGCAAGGTCTGCGATCTTTTGAATGGTGAAGATGTGCCAAGGACTTTTGCGAGGTTGTTGCCAGTTAGTTAATTGCGTCGGTTGCCTCTTTAGGGCCAATGCACTCCAATGCCAAGTGTTACGACGAGCAGAATGTAGGAGGTTCACAAGGATGAGGTGTGGGACAAAATATAACTCGAGGATCTGGGACAAGTAGATGATCTATATTGAGCAGCAAGAGTTCTTCGATGACAAGTGTTGAGTGATTCAAGCACATAGATAGAACGTTAGACATGAGAACAAGGCATATGTTTGGTCCTTGGCGCTCGAGCTGAGCGAAGACGTGAGGTCGCACAATGAGTGACTGATATGGGAAGTGTTTGTCAATACACTGTGGGGGCTCAAGAATATCGTGGTGCAAATTTACAAAACCCTAGCGCCGTCAAGAATTTGATTAAAAAAGATTGAAACATCGATATAGTTCGCAATAATTCTGTTGACCTTTTTAGAGGGAGGGCGAAGTTGCATGAACCTTCTGAAATGGAACATCGGAGGTTGGAGCAAACAATGTAAGATTCATGTGTTGCACGTGCGGTGGGCCATGATGCAAATGACATAAACACCCGCTCACAGAATTTTGAGACCCGTCTACGTCACGACAGTAACAATATGCCTCGTTAAGATCCTCGCCATTGTATAAAATGCTTGACTTGTTTGAAAGTTGTCATAAAATTAAATCAAATAATTAATATTAAGGGTACTGTAGCGGGAGGGCTGGTTCGGCCCTCCCTCCTCGCTGAAGCGAGGGGTGGTTGCGCACCACCCCTCGCGTCAGCGAGGGCTGGCCGGCGGCCAGCACTTCACTCGCCGCCGGCCAGCTCGCTGCCGGCCGGCTAGACGGCCGGCGGCCGGCCAAGCGACCGGCCGACCAGCCGCCAGCCGCCGATCGCGGCCTCAACCCGATCGGCGGCTGAGAGGCCACGAGGGCCTCGAGGGCGAGGCCTCGTGGCCTCGTGCCCTCGCCCCCCCTCGCCCTCTTTACAAAACAAGCAAGCGAGGACGAGGGACAGGGGGAGCGAGGGTGAGGATGAGAGGAGTGGCGCGAAATCGCCAGCGTGCCTCGCACGCGACGATTTCATGCCAGAACGGCAAAACGTAAATCGAATTTCGTTCGCGACAAACTTTGACATAAAATAAACGAAATAACTCGTGCGAACACACGAGTTCGAGGTAACAACCCCCGGTTTGGGTCCCAAAACCAGGGGTTTGGTTAAAAACGGAAATGGACCTCCGGAGACTCAAAATATTCGAGTCTCCCTGCTCTGGGTTGTTGATGATGATTGCCCCTCAGTCCTGCGAAGGGGGTAAACCCCTGACGCGGACTGAGAACGCCATTCTGCGAACTTCGACGACGACTTCAGAGCAGGAGCTGGAGACTCAGCCCGTCACAGTGGTATCAGAGCCAGACGACCCTCGCGACCAAGAGTTCGACAGAAACGGCGGCTACGACGTAGATAAAATGCCGCCGGTAGCTGCAAGCAGCAACAGAAACGCCAGAAGGGACTACGGCATCTACGCTTCACCGTTTGAAGCACCATAAAGTGCATTAGGAAACTAGAGAAGAGCTCTATCTTTTGGGGCTTCTTCTCCACAGTCTATTCTCCATCCTAGTGGGCTAGGGAAGTTTTGTTGGGACTGGATAGGGGGTACCCACCCCCAAAACCACTTATTTTCCCCCTCTTCTCAAGGCTCCTTCCGCTCCTCTTCGACAAAACATTGGGGCAGCGCCTTTCTCCAATACCACAGACTCTCACGGCCTGAGAGAAAAAGAAAAAGGAGAAGAGCACTATTTGGAGAATTTTTGGAGGCCGCCATATTGCTGTGGAGCACAAGAAAGGCGCCTCCAAGGGGGGGCAAGGTGTGCCAAGAAAACCCAAGAAGAGACCAAGGAAGACCAGAAGACAAGAAGACAAGAAGATAAGAAGAAAAGTAGTATTTTTGTTCTTGACCTTGTCCTTGCTTGTTTTCTTACTCTTTGTCCTAGTTTTGTGAGCGGTACTCACACTTCTTGTTACTCCCTTGTATTGTTATTTTATGTTTTCCTAGATCCTAGTTGCTACCAAGTTCCGTGAGTCACGGCTTAGGAGGACTAGTTTCTAAATCCACAACCTTGTGCCGACGTGGCGGCCTAGGAACATAGAAATTTAAATTGAAATTGCCTCACCGATCGTGAGAGCTAGATTGTAGGAGGCGATTCCTCCTTTAATTTGTAGGGTGATCCTCACAACGACCTTCACGTGCTAGTTGCACGAACGACGAGAAAAACAATCACCAGCTAAACATGAACACGTGCATGGTACTTAGAACTAAGCTGCAGCTTGTAGGTCAGCACGGCAGCGGCCTCCTCCCTTTAGGCTGGAGCGTCCGCGCGTCAACCATGTTGGGCGTCACCAACCTCCTATGGTCGCTGTCCATGAATGCTACCCTGTGGGAATGTTGTTCACTTTTCCGCGTTCAAGTGGTACCTCCTGCCACGCGTCGATCTGTGCGAGTTGCAAGCTCGTTCCAGTACTCGTTGACCACCCCTGTGGGAAACCGAGATTCGGACTCCCATGAATTATGTTCAGGTCCACAGTCGGTCCAATGAACGAGGTACTCTCTGACAACGCGCGACCGAAGAGTACGCTCTCAGTGTTGGAGTAGGCAAAGGACCTCGTATTGGCCGTCGGTAGCCAGGACTGCTGGCGGTGGCTGAACGGTTCCTTCTGCCGTGTATGGAGCGAGCAGGCTCACATGAAACTCATCATGTATCTTCATACTCGGCGGAAGTAGCAATCGGTATGCCACTGGCCCGATGCGTGCCACAATGGGAAATGACCCAATCCACTTCGGTAGAAGTTTTCTTGCCCCTGGCAACTTCAGCCGAAGGTTTTTAGTGCTAAGCAACACTTTGTCACCGATGTCAAACGAGACCTCCCGGCGACCTTTGTCAGCATATGCCTTTTGTCGCTGCCGAGCTACTTGAAGGTGACCCGTCGCCTCCTGTAACAAGGAGTCGATGCGCTCGGCAAAGGTTTGAGCGGAAGGAACCTGCCCTCTTGTACTCCCACTCTTCACCAATGAAGAGGGTACCACTAGATGTCGACCACTGTTCAATACGAATGGTGTGAACTGTGTGGACTCGTTCACCGAGTTGTTCACCGCAAACTCTGCCGGTGCTAGGAATTCGTCCCAATCATGTATGCGGAGCATCTGCTCCAGAGTGTGATTCATGTGCTCTGTTTGTCCGTCAGTTTGAGGGTGAAATACTGTCGACATTTGCGACTCACTGCCGAAGTAATTGTGCATCTTTTGCCAGAACTTACTAGCAAATTTTCGATCTCGATCGGAGATAATACGCAGCAGCAAGCCGTGGTATTTTACGACACCCTAAAAGAAGAGACAAGCGGTCTCCTCTGCATTCACGTCAGTGGTTGTAGGAATGAAGTGTGTCATCTTCGTCAAAATATCCACAACCACTAGTATTGCATCATGGCCACGGGCCGTGCCCGGAAGACCTGTAATGAAGTACATGTTGACGTACTCCCATTGAGTCCCAGGAATGGGAAGCTGTTGAAGGAGTCCAGCTGGCTTCTTGTTACTAGCCTGATTCCGAAGACATGGGTCGCATGTCATGCAATACTTACGGACATCGACACTCCACCCTGGCCACCAATAGTGGTCCAAGAGTGCCTGTCCGGTCTTTCGGGGTCCCACATGACCTGCGACCGGTTGGTCGTGGAACTGGGAGATAACCTTTGCTCGAAGGTCTCCCGATTTCGGTACAACTTGTTCTCTGTGCCAGAAGATTCCTACGGCCTCCACCAAGCCGTACTTGTCTAGATTTCAAGAGTCTTGAAACCAAGAATCCACACAGTATCCCATCCGGATCCTGTTTATAAAACCGTTGTAATGGATAATCTCTCGTGGTGGTTGTCGCAGAGGTGTAGGGGGATCTGGTGGTTGTACTATTGCCATTGCAATGGCCATAAAACTCCCACTGACCTCAGTGGTTGCTTTAATTTCCATTGGCTGTGGGCTTAGTGGATCGGCCACATTGATGCGTCCTGGCTGATATTCCCATGTGAACGAGAATCGACTCAGGTATTCGCTCCAACACGCCTGTCGTCTTGATAGGTTCGGTTGCGTTTGGAAAAACACCAATGGATTATGGTCGGTCACGACCGTCACACCCCCGTCAGCACCCTCGAGGTAGCAACACCACATCTTGAAAGCGTGTACTATGGCAAGGAGCTCTTGATCCCCAGTTTTATACCGCGTTTCTGCGGGAATGAGCTTCCAGTAACTGGGCGACTGTTCTGCATGAGGACGGCTCTGAGTCCTACTACCGACGCATCACATCGAACCTCCCACGGTTGCGATGGATCCGGAAGAGCTAGGACGGGTGCCGTGGATAGGAGCTCCTTGACCTTGAGAAAAGCGTTCTCGCAATTAGGTGTCCATTCTCAACGCACGTCTTTTCACGTGAGCCTGGTTAGCGGTGCTACAAGGGTCAAATACCCTTGCATAAACCGTCGAAAGTAGTTTGCAAGGCCGAGGAAAGACCGTATCTGCCCAACATTATCGGGACGTGGCCAGTCCACAACGGCTTGGACCTTTCATGGATCGACACGGATGCTACCTTGCCGACGATGTGTCCAAGGTATTCGAGCTCATCTTGTGCAAACTTGCACTTGCTCACTAATTCATAGATTTTCTGTTCCCAAAGGATTGCGAGAACTTCGCGCAGATGTTCTATGTGTTCTTCCATTGATTTGGAGAAAACAAGGATGTCATCCAGGTAAACCAAGACAAAATTTCCGAGTTGCATGGCGAACGTTCGGTTCATTTCTCCTTTGAAGGTTGCTGGGGCATTTGTAAGTCCGAAGCATAACACTTGGAACTGATAGTGTCCCATGTGCATTCGAAACGCGGTTTTGGGCACATCATCTTCCGTGATGCGGATTTGATGGTACCCTTGAGACAAATCCAATGACAAATATACGTTTGCGCCTTGGAGTTGGTCAAAAAGGTCCTCAATTCTTGGTAAGGGGAATCGATTTTTCACCGTTAGCTTGTTCAACGCCCGTAATCCACGCACATGCGTAAACCACCGTCCTTTTTGTTCACAAAAAGGATCGGCGCACCGTACGGCGAGCTACTGGGCTCGATCCACCCTTTGCAAGGTACTCTTTGATTTGGCTTTCGGCCTCTCGTCTTTCTGCTGGACTAAGGCGATACATGGGTCTGAACGGAGGAGACGCCTCCGGTTGTAGCGGAATCGTGTGGCCCATGTGTCTTTCTGGTGGAAGCCCAGCCGGTGGGTCTTGGAATACATCCGAGAACTCCGCCAATAGAGATCTGATCTCTTGTGGCATGTCTTCCTTCATGTTGTCCTTCACTTTCTACAACTGAGCCAAGAAGTATCGACAACCTTGTCGAATACGTCTCTTGACCTGCATCAGAGACAAGCTGGCATGGACTTTGAGTCGGGTCGGTGATAATTCCGTACTCGGAATCAACGTAAAACGGCGTTGTCCTTTTTGGAGGATCAAACGCTTTGATTCAAAGCACATTAGAGCCTTGTTGTCACGGAGCCAGGGATCGCCTAGCACCACATCAAACGAGTCAAGAAGATTGAGTACTTTCAACGTGACACTCTGTGTGTACCCTTGAATGCAAATTTTTACTTTACAAGTACCGATCACGGGTACCGTACGGTTGTCACCAACAACTACTCCACCATTCAATGGCTCATACTTCAGGCCAACCTGTCGGGTAAAGCCAAGGTTAACAAAAGAGTCGTCCCCTCCAGTGTCGGTAAGAACGTTCAAGGGAGCACCAGCTAGGTGTCCTTTGAACTGCATCGTCATGTTGCCTCCACTCCTCCGAGTGAACAGAATTGACGACAGCAAGCCGAGTTTGTGATAAACACGGAATCTGACAACGGGCATCGCAACTCCCATGATTCACCCACTCGAGTCCATATCTTGTGGGCACGTGTGAATTTGGCTAGCACCTTCCAGTCTTTAAATTTGACTGGGTCAAAATCGTCGACTAAAGGTACTACAAACGTGATTGAACTCATTGCTTTGAGGGCGTTTGCTTCAATCACTGTGTCACACAACTCTTGCACAGTGGTCGGTGGCGCCACCACTAAGCATGTACGATCATGCATCTCGTCCGAAGATGCAAGGTTTAGTGGGCAATGTCAGTCAGCAAGTGTAGAATGCGGTTCAACAAGAGGAGAGAAGACAACAGAGAAATTTGAACTCGTCAAAAACTCAAATTGTTTAACATCCTCATCTGAAAACATGAACCCACACTCGTGATCCAATTCTACCCCTGAGTGGTCCCCACTGACGTCACTCAGGGGTGGGGAAAACCCGCCCCACGGCCCTGTCCGTTACCACGGCTGGGCCCATTGCCGCGACCGCGACCCTGTCCACGGCCATGTCCGCGGCCTCCTGCAGCACCATCCCCACGAGGTGCTACTGCTGCAGCTAACGTCGCGGCCTCTTGTCCACCCCCAGTAGCCTGAGGGTACTGAGCCCTAAAGTGGCCCGGCTGCATGCAGTTGTGGCAGAGCCCTTCGTGGAAGGATGTGTTGCGATGCTCACGTACCGCCTGCAGCTTGTCATTCTCACGGCTGCGCTTGTTGTTGGGGCCCTTATATCCACAAGCCATCTTGGCTGGAGGGTTTGCAGGCTGCTTGCCCTTGGCCCCGCCTTGCTGTCCAGCTGACCCACCAGCTCCTGCAGCGCCCATGCGCATGTCGCGGCCTTGCTCTGCACGCGCGTTCGGCCGTGCATCAGAGTAGTGTTTCGGGTTCGTAGAATACACTTCGCTCATGTAGTCGCGTAACGCCCTCCACCTTGTCCAAGCTTGGCCAGTGGCTGTTGTGGTGGTCTTGTCCTTCAGCTTCTCGCTGGCGAGACCATCACGCAAGTACTCCAGCAGCATGCACTCCGGGTCCTTGAAGGTCTGAGTCCCATCGACCTCGGTGAAGCTTTCGGCTTCCTCCAGGAGTGTGGTAAACTCGCTCAAGTAGGATTCGAGCGAGCTGCCCTGCTGCCTGAAGTCCTTGATCTTATGGAAAGCGCGCTACGCCTCCTCACGTTGGGTGCACTTCTTGCGCATGATCGAGCAGAAGGCCTCCCATGGCATGGGCTGCCACTCAAGGTGCGGCTGCTGCGCAATCCACTCCTTGACCACATACATGAAGAGTTTGTCTTCAAGTCGCGTCATGGCAAGGTCGCCCCACTGGCAGAGTGGAGCCTTGTGGACACGTAGAATGTGCTCCATGGGATTCAGCCAGTCAGTCAGCTTCACGCCCTTCCGGAAGATCTCCACATTGTGGAGGAAGGACGTGTTCATGACCGACCCCGAAGTCGTTGAGGTAGGCAATTTATCGCTGTACCGGCAGTGGCATCCGCAACTGCAGCACGCTGCGCTTGCTGCTGCATCCGCACCTGGGTCACGCTCTACAACGCCTTGTCGAGGTCGTTGCATCGGCGGCTTGCCTCATGGACGGCCACGCGCTGCAGCTGGCGATCACAGTCAAGGTCCGTGATGCTCTGCCCGACGTGGGCTAGCAGGTTGGCAAACGCGAACTTGAGCTCTGGTGTCGTCAGAGCATCGACGATAGCCTCCAGGGCCTCGCATTGTCCGTGTACCCTTATCCACTACAAGAGGGTATGGTTCGCGTACATGTCTCTAAGGAGTCCCACCTTTCGGAGGAGACTGTCGTCGACAACGACGCTCGAGTGGGCGATGCCTTGTCCCATTGCGGCCACATCGTAGGAAGGGGGGTCCGCCCCCATTCCTCCAAGTGGTGCCGTATCCCCACCGTAGGTGGTGATCCTGAGTCGGCCTGCCACGTCAACAGCAAACTCCGCGAGCTTACGATGGTCCTCGCGAATTGCCTTCGCGGCGTCGTCGTCTGGCTTGTTCTCGCAGGAACTTCTCGTGTGACCGCTTTCAGCGCCCTTGCTGCTCTCGGCAGTCTCGCTACCGTAGGCAGCTTCAGGGGATGCGGCGGGCGTCTTATCCTTCTCGAGAAATTGGCTCAAGTTTGCCACACGACGATGACGATGGTCGCAATCCTCCTCGCCTCCGCCATCGTCGGCGTCGTGCTCTTCGTCGGGGTCCCCCTCTAGGAGATCCTCCTCCATTGGATCGTCCGTCGCGTGGGAGTCGTCCACGTGCGTGTCGACGTGCTCGTCGAGCACTTTTTCGGCCTCCGCACGCTTCTCGGTGTCACCGAGGTTGGCAACGGTTGCCTTAGGCGGTGCAGTGGCCTTAGGCGGTATGGTTGCCTTACGCGGCACGGTTGCCTTAGGCGGTACGGTTGCCTTTGGATTGGCAACCGTGCTCGCGGCGGCGGCTCCCAAAATTTGGAGTCCGTCGAGAGCTCGTGGTGAGGTCGTCACCACCTTGCCCTTGTTTGTCTTGGACGGTCCGGCACTTGCCATCTCGTTGTTCGTGCAACTAGCACGTGAAGGTCGTTGTGAGGATCACCCCACAACTTAAAGGAGGAATCGCCTCCTAAAATCTAGATCTCACGATCAGTGACGCAATTTCAATTTAAATTTCTATTTTCCTAGGCCGCCACGTTGGCACAAGGTCGTGGGTTTAGAAACTAGTCCTCCTCAGCCGTGACTCACGGCACTTGGTAGCAACTAGGATTTAGGAAAACAGAAAATAACAATACAAGGGAGTAACAAGAAGTGTGAGTACCGCTCACAAAACTAGGAAAAAGAGCAAGAAAACAAGCAAGTACAAGGTCAAGAACGAAAAGAATACTTTTCTTCTTGTCTTCTTGTCTTCTGGTCTTCCTTGGTCTCTTCTTCCATCTTCTTGGCACGTCTCGCGCCCCTTGGCGGCGTCCTCCTTGAACCGGCGGCGTTTGGGGAGCTGCCAAAAGTCCCCAAGGTGTCGTCCTCCCTCATTTTAGGGCTTCATCAAGCTTTGAGAGCCCCTGGCCTTGAGAAGAAGTGATGTCCTAATTTTTGGTTGAAGGAGGGAAGGAGGGAACCTTGAAGAGATGGGAAAACTTGGTGGTTTGGGGATGGACACTCCCCACCCCATCCCACAAAATTCCCTTAGGTCCCCTGGAGGTGAGGAGAGGCTGTGGAGAAGAGGCCCAAAAAAATAGAGCTCTTCTCTAGCTTCCTAACGCACTTTACAGCGCTTCAAACGGTGAAGCGTAGATGTCGTAGTCCCTTCTGGCGTTTCTGCTGCTGCTTGTAGCTGCCGGCAACATTTTATCTATGTCGTAGCCGCCGTTTCTGTCGAACTCTTGGTCGCGAGGGTTGTCTGGCTCTGAGAACCACTGTAACGGGCCGAGTCTCCAGCTCCTGCTCTGAAGTCGTCGTCGGAGTTCGCAGAATGGCGTTCTCAGTCCGCGTCATGGATTTACCCCCTTCGTAGGACTGAGGGGTAATCGTCATCAACGACCCAGAGCGGGGAGACTCGAATATTTCGAGTCTCCGGAGGCCCATTTCCGTTTTCAACCAAACCCCTGGTATTGGGACCCAAACCGGGGGTTTTTACCTTGAACTCGTGTGTTTGCACGAGTTATTTTGTTTACTTTATGTCGAGGTTCGTCGTAAACGAACTTCGATTTACGTTTTGCCGTTCTGGCGCGAAATCGTAACGTGCGAGGCACGCTGGCGATTTTGCGCCAGCTCTCTGGACCTCACCCTCGCTCCCCCTATCCCTCGTCCTCGCTTGCTCGTTTGCAAGGAGGGCGAGGGGGGCGAGGGCACGAGGCCACGAGGCCTCGCCCTCGAGGCCCTCGTGGCCCCTCAGCCACCGATCGGGCTGAGGCCGCGATCGGCGGCTGGCGGCTGGCCGGCCGGTGGCCGGCCGGTCGCTTGGCCGGCCGCCGGCCGTCCAGCCG